>CM073137.1:51242177-51277209 GCA_037039145.1 Fundulus diaphanus | reverse complement strand
GGACACATATTGTATAAATTAGGATTTCTTGACAGCTCAGCCATGTTTGGAAGCTCTTTGGTAAGGATAGTAAAATCAGACAAGTCTCAGATCACACAGAAAAATCCATCAGGTCAAACACCAACACTATGTGAACACTGATCTTCCATGCATGAACATAACAAGCTCTAGCACTACTGTAAAGGTTGGATGACTTAGCCCCACTGGATGTTCAACCAGAAGTTAAACTTATTTTAGAGGGTGTCTCACCTGATATCCAGAGGGCCTTAGTCTACACATAAGGAGCAGAGTTTATATAAAAAGTGATTATAATGATAACCAGGGTCTGTTCAATAAATTACTCATCAAAACCCTATTTGCTGTGTGCTAACCTGAGCTCAGTCGTGTCATCATGAGCTTTAATGCCACACACAGCAGGCTGATTTATACACTCGTTGATCTTTTTTACATTTAAGAGCCTTTTATATTGACTGCTTATTAAATAGTAAATAAATAAAGACTCCGGTAAGCTGTCATGTGGTCACTGATACAATATGTTTATCACCCTTCAAATTTCTAAAGGGTGGCTAATGTTTCACACTTCCCACTTGTGTTTCAGCTGTTCTATCTGTGATTTTCTCCTCACTCATCTCTCCATCCATGTGTTTTGTTTCTACCATCAAAATATTTTGCTGAACTCCTATTGCAGATTAAAGGAAATAAGCAGACGCTCATATGAAACAAATTTAATGAGCTAATTGTGACCAGCAGAAAACCTTAATCCATCACTGAAGCTGTGAATGGTCTTACCACTCTAAATATTCTTTATGTGGTTTTGTCAGTATAACAAGAAAACCCAATTGATAATTCAAATAATAGGATAACAAAAACAGTTTTCATGTGATGACGAGATATTTGTCTGGGTGGGAAAGGCTTCATGTTAGAGCTCCCAAGACGTTTATGGTTTGAAATCAGTGCTTCTTGTCTTACCAAGTATTTCTGTACTTCAAACTAGTTACAAGTTTTCAGGGGATTCACATGTACATGGCTATGATGGTGTGTTTAAGCACTATTTTTAAATCACATAATCCTTTCTAAATTGGCTGTAGTCATTTCTACTTGTTATAGCTTCTGATGTCAACGTTTTCCTGAAAAACTTCTCTGCAGTTGTCTTTCAGATTTATACTAAAAGCCACGCCCGCTGACAGGGCGGGACAAACGGGTCAGTTGTCCCGGGCCCAGGACAGAGGGGGGGCCCAAAACTGTGCGCACGCACCAAAGTCTCCCCGTCTGTGTCACGGCACTTTGCTGCTCCCCCTCCCCTCTCGTACATGGCTCAGCGGGGCCAGCCAATCAGCACGCAGGCTCAGCCTGGCCCGCCCACTCAGCTCTCTCTCACAAACAACCGCGCTGCTGCTGCTCAGACTCGGAGAAAGAGAGACCGCAGGGGCGGAAAAACATGAAGAGGGAAAGTAGCACCGTTTGGCTATGTTTTAATACCGTAAATAAAATCAAGCTGTATGTTTTGTAAAAAGCCGGTTAAATTCAGTGGAAACACAACAAATTTATATAAGCACGTGAAAAACCATGAGCAAGAAAACGTCGAGCGACAGAAACGGAGTGAGGAGACGAAACTTCTCTGATTGCCCCGAGAGACCCAGACCCACAGACTGACGTCACTGACTGAGGCGTTTCAGTCCTCCAGTGAACATCCAGGTAGATAAGAGTGGTCATCTTCAGCAGCAGTTCATGTTAACTTTCAAAGTAAATATTATCTACCATATGTTACTAGAGCCCACACAGAAAATGTAATTAAGATCTTGAAAGAACCCAGTACATATATCCTATTAAAAAGTGTTATTCAAGATAAGATAACATTAGCTAATCCTTTATTTATCCCACGATGGGGAAATTTATAGGATAAAAGCAACAGGCAGGTGCACACAACACAGACAAAATTACATAAGGATTGAAAGATATAAGAGGTGGATTAGGAAAAAACACTATGAACATAACATTATTATTATTAGTAGTAGTAGTAGTAGTAGTATTATTTAATTGTAATAATCAAATAAAAATCACAAAACCCGAAAGGTCAACAGTTTCATGATATATCAAGCTTAAATGTCAAAAGTATCGGTATCGTATCAATATCGCCGATACTCACCCTGTATTTACTTCGGATTGGATCGATTAAAAATTCCCGGTATCGCACACCTCTAGCGGGGGGCGGGGGGGACCCAGCGTGTGTTTGAGGAGGAGACAGAAAGAGCCATCCCTAGCGATAACAGAGACAGTGCAGGTGGAGAGGCTTACTGCCCGGTTGGATAGTCTGAGCATAGTGGCTGGATTACACCGTTAATTTCAATGATCCCGCATTATTCTGATCGAATGAATGTTGTGTGTTTAATGCATGGGCGTAGGTTTGATTTCAACTTTGGTAGGGACACTACTGGTCTCAAGTTTCATTGGTTTGATGTCATTGGTCCTACGCAATATGCATGCCCCTATTTTTTTATACTTGATGTGAGCATCAGGGGACATTTCGTTTTAAAGAGAAAAGCAGCATTTTCTGCTACATTAAAATAAATTTTATAAGCACTATATATATTGTATAAAAAGCTGCTCCTTAATTTGTAATTAAAATCAATTAGACATCACCAGAAGCACTGAAGGCCCAGCTGCTTCATCTCCAAGCTGCCCTGCATCATTATTACTGGATATCTGTGTTTCCTTTAATCATATAATGTTACTATTATACAAGTGTGTTTTTAGTATTAAAGGATTAAATGTAACACAACCTTTTATATCATCCTATGATACTTACTGTCTGAGTGTTGAAATAGCTCCTTATGTCTCTTTTCTTTTTTGGTGGCATCATCTACAGTCACAACACTAAGCATGACCTAAGTTTATTCAAATATAAAATCGCGTTTAACAATTATTAAAAGAAAATATAACACTATCTTATCCGTAATGTAATAATATCCAAAATAAACAGCCAGATTCAAGCATTTTTACCAGACACTAATGTTTGTACTAATTTACTTATTGACTGTGTGGAAATCTATGGAAAATCAAACCAAGGTGTTCCTCTGTTTGTACTTTATCCTATTTCTAAAAGTAAAAATAGTCAATTAAATAGCACTATTATTATGTGGAACCCTAATTATGCTTTCTAAACAAAAAATAGCAATGTTTAGGCACCATCTCGTGTTGTTATACTCTATAAAACGAATAACACTTGCTATTTATATCTGAACCGCCTTAAAGGGGTTTTTTGGAAGCTTACATTCTTTGCTTGTCGATTTTTCCAGCAGTCTTCAGAACTCCTGCCTGACACAGAATATTTAGTTTTATAAAATAAAAAGTTTTTTGTTGATAAAATGTATTATACTTCAGAATTAAATATTATTTTAAGATGCTAACGTTGGTTATTTACATTTCTTAAGTTCCACAAATCAAAACTACTCTCTCCTGCTTCTTCTATCGCCTGTTATAGCATAGATAATATAAAATTTTTAATTGGGACTAGTTTCGTAGTCTAATATTCGTTGTAGTAACCGCAGTATTCTAGCGTGAATTAAATTTAAATTTCGCGCTGCAAGCATGCACGCACATGCACGCACTAGAAAACAGCCAACCAGGGAGAGAGAAGGCGGGACTTAAGGCAGAACAACCAATGAGAGTGGAGCTAAACAGTACACAACACAGTTACGTGCGCTGCTAAGTTAAAGCGACAGGAAAGACCGACTGGACACGCAGGCTGGAAGACGGAGCTGCAGCAGCAGCCGCCGCCAAGCAGCGGAGCTGCGAGAGGAAAATAAGCGACTGCTGTAACAACGCTGTATTGTAAATTATAAACATGTTATTCACATCGAATTATTGGTAGGGACAATTAGGTCGGTCCAAAATTTTGGTAGGGACATGTCCCTATGGTCCCTATACAAACCTACGCCCATGGTTTAATGGCAAAAAGGAAGCCTTTCTCAGAGATTCAGAGGGCAGAGAATTCCCAAAGTATCTAACATATTCTACCTCCTGCAATGGAAGGGAAAACATTTGTTAGGGACTGGCTAATATACAGCAGGTCAAAAAAGGCCATATTTTAGCTGCAGTGCTTGCTGTTCTCTTATGAAGAAAAGACCAACTAGTGCACTTAATTCAATAGATGGGTTGAAAATATCCAATATAAAATACAGAGATTTCCAGGGCATGAAGTATACAGTTAAGTTGACTTTTTTTTTGGTGTGTGTGTGTGTGTGTGTTCCTGTATTACCATGGTCCCAATAAGGAGGAACCCAGAAACAGATAGAGGATGGCTTATTAGTAGCCCTAGTGGTAAAATCTAGGAAATCTTCCTGGACCTAATGAGGAGGTATTTTAGATGAATGAGGGTTTTGCTCACGTACCGCCACTGGCCAATTCGTGTAATTGCAAGTGTGTTTGGCAACTAACATTTTTTGCTCACTGTCCCACCTATGGCCAACATGTGTAATTACAAGTGCATCTTAAAGTTTTTGCCCACTGTATGAAATCTGGCCAACTTGTGTAATTGCTCAGTATCATGTTTTACATTATTTTGCTTCTTATACCACATTTGTTTAAATGGTGTAATTGTAAGTGCACCACAATTTTTTTAACTTTATATACTCATGTGCTAACTAAAATTTTATTTATGCTCATAAACATTGTGGATTTTGTTTTCTGCTATAACATAAACCTCATAAGACCTTAAGACTCTCCACCCTCTTTCAGAGAAGGGGATCTATAGGTTAGTTAATCTGACTGGCCCGTATCTGTGGACGCTGGATAGCATTTCCAATAGCTATCCTATGTTGCTGCTAGAAAAAAAATTGGGGAGCATTAATTGGGGCTGGGCCATATTATATAGTTTATGAATATACCGGTAAAACAAATTGCATGGGAAAAAATGATGTCATGATATGCCAATTTCTGTCATAAATATGCCATTCCACCACGCAGAGGATTACGCTCTTGTGAGTCATACAGTGATACTCAAGTTGTACAGGTGAAGGCAAACGTCGCTTTACAGCTTAAGAATCAATTTCCAAGTGGTGTGTAATTATTTTTTGATTAAAAATGAGCAGATACGTAACGAAAAGTGGTTCAAAAGGTGGAAATCTGTCTAAACTATTTCACCATCTCAAGTATCATCACCCAAATATTTACCAGGGGTTCAGGAGGGACTTGCAGCAGCTAACACTACTCAACCAGTGAAACGTAAGATAGCTCAGCATGGCATCGTGTAGTCCCTCACCAGCTGTTCCCCATAGGATAAATCAACCACGTGCTGGAAACGTACATGCCAGTCCAAACCTGATAAGTTATGATAACCAGATAGACAGCTACACTCTGCTCATGATTACCAATCCTTTCAGACAGAATTTTATTTATTTTTAGCATTTGCCACAAGTGTAGCAAATTATACTTTGTTTAAAGACAGCCGAGTTGGCGGCTGAGATCTCGCGAGAGCTGTGAGCTGTGCGTAAGTAAAAATGGCGGCATACATGTAGTTCAAAATTAAATCCACTCAGGTAAGTACTAACCAATAATTGAAAATTAAACAAAGTAAAGTTTAAACATTAACAATTGTCTCATTTTCACGAGGGAACAAACTGGAAGAAGAGACCTTGACGAGCCTGGAGAGCTACCTGGATGAGTGTTTTGACAACATCGTGATTTTGCGAAGTATGAGAGACAACCTCGTCTTTGCAGGCATCCCGGAGCGCCAAGAAGAGGACCCTGAGTTTACTATACGTGAGTTTCTCCAGCAGAAGCTGAAAATACCGGCGGATCAGGTAAAAAACATCACCTTTCATCGCATTCACCGGCTCGGAGGTAAGAAACCCGATAAAATCCGCCCTCGTCCGATTGTAGCCAAATTTGAGCATTATAAACAAAAAGTGTTTGTTAAAAGCTATGGCCGCGAATTGAGAGGAACGGATTTCAGTGTTAATGACCAGTTTCCTAAGGAAATCCTAGACCGTAGGCGAGTGTTATTTCCAATCAGGAAAAAATACATTAATGATGGCGTCAGAGCTAACGTTGCAGTTGACAAACTTTATATCTATGGTCAGTTGTTCAGGGATCAGAAGATCACTCCTTGGCTTTTTTAGATGCACAAAGGGTGGATTTATAGCTTGTCACGCTTGGAAAAAAAAAATGTGTTCGGAACACGGTGATAAAAGAAATAAACGCACAGCTCAAGAGCACGTTGGCACGGTATGGTTGTTAGTCACGGTTGGGTACACGAGGCATGGGTGATGGTTATTTCTCTTTCATCTTTTCTCACTCTTTGCACTTTCTTAATTTTCTGTCTTTCTTTATATTATTCATCTGCTCCTTTCCTGCTGACCAGGAAATCACAGGCACGTCAGATGATGCTACCTGGGTCTTTGTATAACTATTCTTCTGAGGACATGCACTTTTCAACTTCTCACTTTCACCTATGATAAATGTAAAGTTTGTATCATGGAATGTGCATGGAGCAGGCACCAGGGAAAAACAGCTAAAGATCTCTAACCAGCTTACAATATTAAAGGCAGATGTTGTCTTATTGCAAGAAACCCATAAATCAGATACAACTGTAAGTGATCTTAACTCACCTGAGTTCCCCAATGTGTTTGCTGCCTGCTATAACTCTAGACAGAGAGGAGTAGCAATTTTAATCCACAAAAACGTTAGTTTTAAAATATTAGACAAAATTATTGATCCCGAAGGTAGATTCATAATAATTAAAATATCTATTCATAACCAGAAGTTATGTATTGTTAGTGTATATGGTCCAAATGTTGATGAACCCTCATTCTTCCACAAACTCTTCCATGCACTTTCAAAACACGGGGATTGTTCTCTAATTATTGGGGGTGACCTCAACTTTGGTCTAAATGAGGAAATAGACAGGCTGAATACAACAGGGTCTCAGCGTAGTTGGCAGTCATTAAATACAGTCAAACAATACATGAGTGATTTTGGTCTTTGCGATGCATGGCGTTCTCTTCATCCTAATAGTAAGCAATATACTTTTTTTTCAAATGTTCACCACTCGTATTCTCGTTTGGACTATTTCTTAATCAGCAGTTCGCTGCTGTCGGACGTTTCAGATGCTGTAATTCACCCTATCGCTATTAGTGATCATGCTCCTGTTACTTTAACCCTAACATATAAAAAAATAACCCCACAAAACAAGAGCTGGAGATTTAATACATCGCTGCTTAAAGATGAAGAATTTAATACATTTTTCAAAGAAGAGTGGGCTTCATACTTAGAACACAATGATCTGCCAGGCACTTCAGCATCTATACTTTGGGAAGCAGGGAAAGCAGTGATGAGAGGCAAAATAATTTCATTCTCATCTCACAAAAAGAAGTTGGAAAACAAGAAGATTTAGGAATTAGAAGAAAAACTTAAGTTACTAGAAACTTCCCTGGAAGAGGGAAAGTTGGGTAAAATCCGTAAAATAAAACTAGAATTAAACCAGTATATTGAAAAGCAAAACAAATTTCTAATAGAAAAACTTCGATTAGAAAAATTTGAACATGGCAATAAGTCAGGAGGCTTCTTAGCTAATCAGTTAAAAAATAAATAAAGAGAAAACGACTATATTTGCAGTTACAGATTCCAATGGGAATACATTACATGATCCAGAATGTATAAATAACACCTTCCGTGATTTCTACAAAACTTTATACACATCACAGATAAATCCATCAGACAATGTCATCAAGCAGTTTCTGGATAAAATTACACTTCCTAAACTATCAGATAACCAAAGAACGACACTGGACTCACCGCTGAAAACAGTTGAAGGAAGCTTTAACAAGCATGCCCAATAAAAAGGCTCCAGGCCCAGATGGATTCCCTACTGAGTTTTATAAGGAGTTCTGGAGTATTCTGGCACCAACGTTTCACAGAATGTTGCAAGAAATTCAGGAAAATGGCAGATTTCCAGCTAATATGAACTCAGTCTTCTGCTTAAGCCAGGCAAAGATCCTATGTTGCCCACCAGCTATCGTCCCATATCCTTAATCAACGTGGATATTAAAATAATATGTAAAGCTTTTGCAAAACGATTAGATAAAGTCACTCCTTTCATAATCCACCCAGACCAAACTGGCTTTATCAGAGGAAGGCAGTCATCCACAAATACATGCAGATTACTTAATTTAATAGATTATTCCTACAGTACAAATAATAAAACTATTATAATGTCTTTAGATGCAGAAAAAGCATTTGATAGAGTAAATTGGAATTTTTTATTCGCTACTCTGCATAAATTTGGTTTTGGCAATTTTTTTATAAATTGGTTAAAAAATTTATACAGCTCTCCTACAGCCTGTGTCAGGACAAATAATCAAACATCTTTCAGCTTTTGTCTCCAGAGGGGCACTAGGCAAGGATGCCAACTTTCCCCCTCAGTTTTTGCCATTTTTATTGAACCTCTAGCAGCAACAATTAGACAAACAAAGGTTATTAAAGGTATAAAATGCATGAATATAGAGCACAAGATTAGTCTTTATGCCTATGATGTATTACTCTATCTTCAGCACTCAAACTCTTCCCTTTCTCAAGTAATTAGATTACTAGAATCCTTCTCAAAGGTTTCTGATTACTCTATAAACTGGTCTAAATCTACGGTACTGCCAATTAATTGCTCTTTCCAAAACCCCCTAGATTTACATTTGCGCTCAGGAAACATCACATATTTGGGTATCACTGTGTCGTCTAAACTTGCGGATTTAGTAAAAGCTAATCACATCCCACTTTTAAAAAAGATAGAAGATGACCTGGATAGATGGAAATCGCTTCCAATTTCACTCATGGGTAGGGTAGCTTCGATTAAAATGATGGTCTTACCTAGAATTAATTACTTATTTTCAATGATCCCCAATAAACCATCATCTGACTGGTTTAAATCTCTAGACTCTTCAATCTCTAAATTTCTTTGGAAAGATAAACCGCCCCGTATCAGCTTAAAGACGCTACAGAAAACTAAAGATAGAGGGGGACTAGATCTGACTAACTTCCATAAGTACTACTTGGCAAATAGACTATATCACTAAATGGATAAAGCATAATCCTTTAGACGAGCCCTGGATAGATATAGAACAGAAAATATGCAATAATATCATGATTTCAGATTTGCCGTTTATTAGCTCAAATAAAAAACGGCATACATGCTTTAAAAATATCAATATCAGCTCTACTCTGACAGCATGGTGGGAGTTTCTTAAAATGACAATGTCGTCACTTATCCCATGCAGTCGTACACCCATCTGGAACAACCCTGACATCCTACAAAATAATAATATGATAAACTTTACATACTGGAAGAATAAAGGTATTGAATATCTGGAACATTTACTTGATGGAACCGAGTTCATCAATTTTTCCAAACTAAATATGCAATATGGCATTAGTAAAAATAAATTTTTGGAATATGAACAACTTAAATCTATAATTAGAAAATATTTTAAGCATATTAAAGGTGGTTTACAAATTCCAAGTAATATATTAGAGTTCCTAGATTTAACCCCCCCCCCCCCCCCCCCAAAGTACTGTCTAAATCATACAGGACACTGACTAAAATAGATGATTCAATATCTCTTCCTATTATGAAATGGGAAGAGGATCTATCAGTCAGCTTTGAACAAAACTTCTGGGCTCAGATATGTCTAAGAACTTTCAAATTGACTAGAAACACCAACTTACAACTAATACAATACAAAATCCTTCACAGAGTACACTACACAGGACAAAGATTATTCAAGATGGGTCTGGCACAATCTAATATCTGTCCACACTGCATAGGCAATCATCCTGATAATTATATTCATGCGTTATGGTTATGCACACCAGTCCAGAGGTTCTGGACACAGATATGTAAGGACTTATCAAAGTGCTTGAGCTGTAAAATTACACCTTCCCCATCAGTTTGCTTGCTTGGTAATTTTGAGGAAAGCCCTCTGGGGAATAAAATAGTTTACATGGTTTTCACTGCACTATGTATCGCAAAGAAAACTATCCTCATGAATTGGAAAAGTAAGGAGAATCTCAGTATCAATCAGTATAGAGATCTTTTGTTGGATCATATTAATCTTGAGACAGCATCTGCATCCACATCTGTTCGATCTCTTTGGGCTCCTTTGATTAGCACCATCACTTAGTGGAATGGGGGGCGGTGGGTTGCTTCCTGCAGGGCGCAGTGGCTGGGTGGAGGGGTTCCTGGGACTCCGGGGGCACTTGGAGTGGGGCGCTTGGTGGGTCTGACTCCAGGGTCTGTTGCCCCCATCTGGGAGGAGCTTGGGAGGCCTACGGGTGGCCCACAGCACCGCTTGCGGCGCTCTTGGGGAGCTACGCGGTGACGGACGTGGGTTACTGACCTGGTAGCTGTGCTGTTGCTGGGTGGGTCCTGGGTGGGTCTGGGGGCCTGGGTTCCCTGGGGCGCGCCGCCCTCGGGCGGGGGCCCCGGCGGGGCCTCGGGGGTTCCGGTTCCGGGGGGTGTGCCGCTTGGGGTCTGGGCCGGCGTGCGCCCGGGTGTCTGCCCCTGCACGGGGCCTCTGGTGTGCTGGGGGGCCTCGGGGCCTGTTGAGCTGGTAGGGGGGCATGGTCATTAACATCTCAGGGCAGATGCTCCTCCCCTTCTTTGGGTTGGCACTCTGCTAGTGGGGGGAGGGCAGGGAGGGGGAGTAGTGACTTACCCAGCCTGGATGTCTAGTGTCGAATGTATGGTGAGATGTTTGAATGTTAGTGTTGGGGAGGGGTTAAATCTATGGGTGGGGTGGGGGGGGGGGGGGGGGGGGTTGGTGGACGTTCTGGTGGGCTTGTGTCCGGCCCCCTGTCCCGGTCCTGGTCCGTGTAGTCTCCCGGTGCGGGTTTCACCTGGGGGGTGGGGTTTGGGATGGCTCGTGCGGGCTGGCTGGCCAGGGTCCCCCATCTTATTAACTTAATATTTTAATTTATTTATTTATATATTATTATTATTATTATTATTATTAAATTTTTTTGGGGGGGGGGTAAAGCCAGTAGGCTTGGGGAGGTAGAGGTGTTGGTCCTGGTGGGTGGTTGGCTGGCGGGCCCTGCGGCCTCTCCCCTGCGGCCTCTCCCCGGCCCCCGGGCTATGGTGGTGCCGCTGGAGGGGCCCCTTTCTCCGGGTGGAGCTTTCGGGGAGCGGGGATGCCTATTGGAGTCAGTAGGGGAGCTGGCTCCCTGGGTTGGCTCCCCAGTCCTTTTCTCCCCATCCCCGGACTCCTCCCTCTGCCTGCTCCATCACGCCGCCACACATGTAGGTCCTTGGGGAGAGGGCGTTACTGGAGGTTGCCACCTTTTGGTGACGTCCCTCTCCCCAATTTTATCATGCATTTTAGACACTTTCACTCCAAACATTTTCACAACGCACATTCATGTAGGCCACGATATGGGGGGGTGGGGGGAAGACGTCTGGGGGGGGGGGCTTATGTTGTGTGAGCCTCGCCTCGGGCGGCTCCCTTCACCCCCTCTCGCATTTAGACATTGAGGGTCTGGGTAGTTGCTTGGAGGGGGGGCACTGGCACCAGCTTCCTTCCGGAGGAGGGGTGGGCTGTGCCGTGCACCCCCTTCGGTGCTCCCAGTTTTAAACACACCTGAGATCAACATGCAACAACACAATATCTGAGCGGGCGTAGGGAGGATCGGGGGTCTTTTGCACACCCCCGATCTCCGATCGCGGCACAGAGTCTGGGGCCTGGAGGAGGTGCGGGCCACTCGGTCCAGGGTCTTGGCGGGGGGCTGCTGCGGCTAGCCAGCGGCTTACCGGCTCTGGGGCTGACGCCTCTGCTCTCCCCAGGAAGGGATGGGGGGCAGGGGTGGCTAGGGTAAGGTCGGGGTGGGAGGGGGTTTATTAGGTATATAGTGGGTGAGGGGGGGCTCTGGTCGGGTGGCCCGTACGGGTCGTGTCGGCCCCCCCTCTTTGGGGGGCCTGGTCCGGGGGGTGTCTGGTCCCGGGGCGGGGCCGGGGGTCGGGCACAGGCAGTCGTATTGTTGAATTGTGGTGACCCCCCCCACTGGGGATTTTTGGATGTGAATGCTATGTGGGAATGTGTGTACAGCATCTTTTTTTTTTTTTTGTGTGTCTGTGTGTGGCGATTGGGGCACAAGGGAGGGATGGTGTGAATGAGTTTTTTTTTTTTTTTTCCAGGTTCGCTCCCTCTCCCAAGATCATCTCAAGTCTCCGATAGGTGCGGAGCCCATCCCCCCACGTCCTGCCCTCCTCCGCTGCGTTGGCAGGCGCCTTGGCCCTCTGGCGCGTTGACGGTCCTCGGGTTTCTGGCCCATTCCCGGCGGTGGCTTCGCGGGGCCGCGGGGGCGGGGAGCCCCTGGGGCCTCTGACCCCCAGGGCCCATGGCCGGGACCACTTCAGCGCGGCCGGCTGCCGGCGGAGCCCACGGGCTCGTCCCCACGGCTCTTGGGGGCGTCGCAATTGCAGTGGCTGGGAGATTTCCTCGGGGTGGTCTCTCCTCTTTCCTCGGGGGGGGGGGGGGGTTGCAGATTTCCTGTGAAGGCCCCTCTTGGGCGCACTGCTTTGGGGGCCCCTTTGGGAGTCCGGGGTTACGGGTCCCCTGACTCCTGCCTCTGTGCTCGGGGAAGGTGGGTCTTCGGTTCTCCACAATCACTATCGAACTATTTCCTTCTGGATAAATTTTCACCTAAACTAGTGCACTCTCACAAACTCCCACAGGTGCTGGGTCCCAGGTATTAAATGTTCACTTATATACAGAAAGGCTATAATTCTTTTATTTACTTTCTTTTACTTTCTTTTTTAGGTATCACATTACACATGTCAGCTTAAATAATAATAAGCTTACATATGATTTAGCAATGGTATCAAGGTGTTACACGATTGTATCTGTTGCTTTATGTCTGTTGGTTGTGCTGTTCTTTTTGTGTCTCTTTCCAGGTGATGGAGCAGACAGAGGACGTTTTATCATTCTCTTCCTTTTATCTCTTCTTTCTTTCACCTCTTCTTTCTTTTTTTTTCTTCTTGTTTTTCTTGTACTCTCCTACTTTCCCATTGTAGTGTCCATATAATTTGAAATTCTCCCTGCAGGAATCACAATAAAGCTATTTACACGCACAAATCAAGCGGAGCATTATTGCGAAAGCTGTTTGCTCCACTTGTGAAAGTAAAATCTGTCGAGCTCTATTTGGCATTAAAATATCAATTCTTATTGCCACATTGCTAGACAGGACACTGGTAAAAAAAATAAAATAAAAACAAATAAAATAAAATAAAAAAAATAAAGAGCATATTTTTGATTTATGCTATATTTATTCTTAAACAATCCCAAGCTTTCACTTTATTAAGCTGATGGCTGGAAACTAGCAGATAGCTAGAAGCAACTAGCTGATGGCTGGAAACTAGCAGTTAGCTAGAAGCCACTAGCTGATGGCTTGAAACTAGCAGTTAGCTGTCAGCCAATAGATGAAGCCGGTGGCTGGAAGCTAGCAATTAGCTAGAAGCCAATAGGTGATGCTGATGGCTGGAAGCTAGCAGTTAGCTAGAAGCCACTACCTGATGGCTGGAAACTAGCAGTTAGCTGTCAGCAAATAGATGAAGCCGGTGGCTGGAAGCTAGCAGTTAGCTAGAAGCCACTACCTGATGGCTGGAAACTAGCAGTTAGCTAGAAGCCAATAGATGAAGCCGGTGGCTGGAAGCTAGCAGTTAGCTAGAAGCCACTACCTGATGGCTGGAAACTAGCAGTTAGCTGTCAGCAAATAGATGAAGCCGGTGGCTGGAAGCTAGCAGTTAGCTAGAAGCCACTACCTGATGGCTGGAAACTAGCAGTTAGCTAGAAGCCAATAGATGAAGCTGGTGGCTGGAAGCTAGCAGTTAGCTAGAAGCCACTACCTGATGGCTGGAAACTAGCAGTTAGCTGTCAGCCAATAGGTGAAGCTGATGGCTGGAAACTAGCAGTTAGCTAGAAGCCACTACTTGATTGCTGGAAACTAGCAGTTAGCTGTCAGCCAATAGATGAAGCGGGTGGCTGGAAGCTAGCAGTTAGCTAGAAGCCACTACCTGATGTCTGGAAACTAGCAGTTAGCTAGAAGCCAATAGATGAAGCCGGTGGCTGGAAGCTAGCAGTTAGCTAGAAGCCAATAGGTGATGCTGATGGCTGGAAACTAGCTGTTAGCTAGAAGCCAATAGGTGAAGCTGATGGCTGGAAACTAGCAGTTAGCTAGAAGGGGAAAAAAGCGGTGGAAAAAGAGCCTAAGTGCACCTACCCATCCCCCACCCTGAAGAACTGCTGAGGTTACATGTGCTGTATGTAGCGCAGGGGTCAACCTTGCTCAGGCCTCCAGCTCTAGCATTAGTGCTGTACAATATTTGAGATCCTGCCAATTAGACAAATACATTCCAAATTGGCCCTAAATGAAAAAGAATTTTCTGCCTGAGACTCAGAGGATGTGAAGTTCCTAGCATGTTTGGATAGCTTTCTAGCTTTAGTAATAGGACACAAAAATTCTTGAATTGCTGTGAAAAATTTGTAAAATATGTAGAATTTGACTATACCTATTCTCCATATGGCTCCATATGGCTCTATCAGGTCCAATCTCAACCAAACCCCCTAAGCATATACCTCCCGCAGTTTCCCCATAATAAATTAAAAGGTCCTAATTAGGACCAAGGATGGTTCTTATTGAGACCATAAGGTATCACACACATCCAATGTTCTATCAACATCAGGAAAATGGTGTGTATGTGTATGATATACAAATAGTCCCTATAACAACTATCACCCAGGTCCTGATAACAGATTTTTTTTTTTACTTTCCATCACCATACCTTTGTTACCTTTTAAATATATGTTTCTGAAGTCTACGAGCAATGGTTTGGTCCAGGAAGATAGGAAAAAACAGAATCATCTCAAATTTGTGACACAGTTTTTACTGAAGTAGATTAAAGTATAGTCTGTTTGTTCCAGTAAGGTCAAAAAACAGCTGCTGCAAGACAAAGATTAACCCTAACCCTAACCCTGCAAGACATAGGAGGGGGCTACATGTTCTCAAGTGGGCTTGTTTCGATCGTCTCGATCCACCCTTTCATTTGATACTAAGTTTGTCAGCCTATATTGCTCCTATGCCAAATGGTGGCACAAAACACTGTTTTACTAGTAGGCCTCATTTTCACCCATACCGGCACTCAGTAAGGTCAAAAAACAGCTACTGTAAGACACAGGAGGGGGCTACATGTTCTCAAGTGGGCTTGTTTCGATCGTCTCGATCCACCCTTTCATTTGATACCAAGTTTGTCAGCCTATATTGCTCCTATGCCAAATGGTGGCACAAGACACTGTTTTACTAGTAGGCCTCATTTTCTCCCATACCAGCACTCAGTAAGGTCAGAAAACAGCTGCTGCAAGACACAGGAGGGGGCTACGTGTTCTCAAGTGGGCTTGTTTCGATCGCCTCGATCCACCCTTTCGTTTGGTACCAAGTTTGTCAGCCTACATTGCTCCTATGCCAAACGGTGACACAAAACACAGTTTTCTAATAGGCCTTATTTTCTCCCATTCAAGCACTCAGTAAGGTCAAAAAATAGCTACTGCAAGACACAGGAGGGGGCTACATGTTCTCAAGTGGGCTTGTTTCGATCGTCTCAATCCACCCTTTCATTTGGTACCAAGTTTGTCAGCCTACATTGCTCCTATGCGAAACGGTGGCACAAAACACAGTTTTCTAGTCTTATTGGACCTAACAAGTGCAGTAATAATATAAAGAACATTTTTATTTATTTTTTCAATATTTGAAGTGATGATATTTTTTATTTTTTTTTTCTGATTTATGTATGTCATTTTAATGTTCCTAGAGTGTCTAGAAAGCATGGTTTTAAGAAGGTAAGATTTTTTTGGAGTAGCTAAATAGGCCACAAATGTGAGAATGTGTGTGTGTGTGTGGTGGCGGCAGGTGTGGAAGGGGGGCCCAAAAAGACTGCGTTGTCCTGGGCCCTACCAAAGCTGCCAGCTGGCCTGCTAAAAACATCAGGGAGGGGCTAAAGAATAATTTTCTCAGCAGCATGCTAGATTCTAGTGGAAGGCAAGGCAAAGGCAAGGCAAATTTATTTATATAGCACAATTCAGTACAGAGACAATGCAAAGTGCTTTACATGATTAAAATATAGGAATAAAAGCAAGTAGGGATAGAATGTAGAAACAAAAAAAGAACATTTAAAAACAGTAAAACAGTTTAACTTGAACATTCAAAGGCAATTTTAAACAAATGTGTTTTTAATCTCGATTTAAAGGAACTCAGGCTATCCGCACTTTTACAGTTTTCTGGAAGTTTGTTCCAGATAAGTGGAGCATAGGAACTAAATGCTGCTTCTCCGTGTTTGGTTCGTGTTCTAGGTATGCAGAGAAGGCTGGAGCCAGAGGACCTGAGTGGTCTGGAGGGTTTATACGCTGATAACAAGTCTGTGATGTATTTAGGTGCTAAGCCATTTAGGGATTTATAGACTAACAGAAGTATTTTAAAGTCTATTCTCTGAGATACAGGGAGCCAGTGTAATGACTTTAGAACTGGGGTTATGTGTTCTACTTTCTTAGTCTTAGTGAGGACGCGGGCAGCAGCGTTCTGGATCAGCTCCAGCTGTCTGATCCACTTTTTAGGCAGACCTGTGAAAACACTGTTGCAGTAATCAATTCTACTAAAAATAAACGCATGGATTAGTTTTTCCAGATCCTGCTGAGACATTAGTGCTTTAATCTTGGAAATGTTCCTCAGGTGATAGAAAGCCGACCTTGTAATTGTCTTTAGATGCTTTTGAAGGTTCAGGTCTGAGTCCATCACTACACCCAGGTTTCGGGCCTGATTAGTGGTTTTTAGCTGAAGCGACTGAAGCTGTGTGCTAACTTTTGATCTCTCCTCTATTGGTCCAAAAATTTTTACTTCTGTTTTGTTTTTATTCAACTGAAGAAAATTTTGGCACATCCAGGCATTGATTTCTTCTAGGCATTTACTCAGTGTTTGAACTGGTTTATAGTCACCTGGTGACATGGTGATGTAAAGCTGTGTGTCATCTGCATAGTTATGGTAGCTGATATTGTTATTTTTTATTATCTGAGCTAGAGGGAGCATGTAGATATTGAAGAGGAGGGGACCCAGGATGGACCCTTGGGGAACCCCACATGTAATTTTTGTCGTCTGGGATGTAAAGTTACCTACTGACACAAAAAAGTCCCTGTCCTTTAAGTAGGATTTAAACCAGTGGAGTGCTGTACCAGAGAGGCCGACCCAGTTCTCCAGGCGCTCTAACAGAATGGAGTGATCGACAGTATCAAATGCTGCACTGAGGTCCAATAGTACCAGCACGGTGGTTTTTCCACGATCTGTATTTATATGGATGTCATTAAACACCTTGATAAGGGCGGTCTCTGTACTGTGGTGAGCACGGAAGCCAGACTGGAATACGTCAAAGCGGCTGGTCGTTGTTAAGAAGGTGTTTAATTGTTGAAATACAGCTTTTTCAATAATCTTACTGATAAAGGGGAGGTTTGAGATGGGCCTGTAGTTCTGGAGTAGTAGTTTGTCTAAATTGTTCTTTTTCAGCAGTGGTTTGATATTTGCTGTTTTTAGGGACTGGGGGAAAACACCTGACAGAAGGGACGTGTTTATTATCTGAGTCAAATCAGACGCTATGCCAGGTAAAACTTTTTTAAAGAAAGCTGTGGGTAGAACATCAAGACAGCAGGAGGAGGAACTTAGCTGCTGAATGATCTGCTCTAAGCTTTTGTGGTTTATTTGGCTGAAATGGGACATTTTGTCAGAAGTAGTTCCAGCTGAATACAGCTTTGGTTCTGGTGTTGATATGGTAGTACAAAGTGATCCTCTAATTTTTAGGATTTTTTCAGTAAAGAAGTTAGCAAATTCATTGCAGGCCCTGGTGGAGTGGAGTTCGGAAGCCACTGACACAGGAGGATTTGTTAGCCTGTCAACTGTGGAAAATAAGACACAAGCATTATTAATGTTTTTCTTAATGATCTCAGAGAAGAAAGATTCTCTTGCATTTTTCAATTGTAAGTTGTATCTGTAAAGTCTCTCTTTATAGATGTCGTAGTGAACCTGGAGTCTGTTCTTTCTCCACCTGCGTTCAGCTTTCCGACATTCCCTTTTTTCACCTCTAACTGCTGCAGCATTTCTCCAAGGAGATTTTTTTCTTCCCGGAAAAAACCTTCACTTTAACTGGAGCAATGCAGTCAATGATGTCTGAGACTTTAGAATGAAAGTTATCTACTAGCTCATCTACTGAGTTGCAGCCCAAGGTTGAAGTATCAGAGTAAGCTTGAATAAAAGTTTCCGCGGCATTGTCCTTAAAGGTGCGTTTTCTTACGATGTCCCTTTAGCTAAATGAGTCACTGGAAATTATGCTTTCAAAGGTAACAGAAAAGTGATCAGATAGGGCAACATCAGTTACATTGACCTGTGAAATTTTTAGACCTTTAGTAATGATCAAGTCTAAAATATGTCCTTGTTTGTGTGTTGGCTGTTTAACATGTTGAGTTAAACCAAAGTTTCTAAGTGTGTCACACAGTTCTTTTGCACTTCTGTCTTCAGGGTTGTCAACGTGAAAGTTGAAGTCTCCCACAATAATTAAACAGTCATAATCAACACATATCACAGACAGCAGGTCACTAAAATCATTAAAAAAGTTTGATGTGGACTTAGGAGGCCTGTAAACATTCAGAAACATAGTTCGTACCGGGCTCTTTACCTGGAGAGCCAAATGTTCAAAAGAGTCAAATTTTCCCAAAAACACATTTTTACACTTTAGTGAATCATTAAACAATGTTGCTACTCCTCCACCTTTCCTTTGCTGTCTGCTCTCACAAAGAAAATTGTAGTTTGGAGGTGTTGACTCCATCAGTATAGCTGCTTCACTAAATTCATGCAGCCATGTTTCTGTTAAAAACATTACATCAAGATTACTGTCAATAATGAAGTCATTAATTAAAAGGGATTTTCCTGACAGAGATCTAATATTTAATAAACCCAGTTTATATGACTTAGTGGTTGATAATGTCTCTGTGACAGGTTGCATCTGACAGTTTATGATTTTTAAGTATTTGTTCCTGTTTATCCTTTTGTTTTTCTTATTTCTGCCACGTATCATCACAGATATTCCATAATCTCCGGCAAAAGGCTCAAGCTGATGCTGGAAACTGTCATGTCTGATAAACGTGTGGCCAGGGCCCAATCTGTATCACAGCGAAGTAATTGGGAGTTCCTCAGTACCAGAGAGTTCTGTGATACGTAGAGGAGGAGGATCTGAGGCTCTGAGGCCTTTGGGGAATCCTGGTTTATTCACAGCAGAATGGCTATGTGGAGAGGATGTCATCTGTAGGCCAATCTTAGATACTTTGTTCATGTTGTGAGAAAATTCCAGAAAAGGAACTCCTGGGCTTTGTGGAGAAGAAGGGGAGGCGGGTCCGGTCTGGACCGGTGTTCGTGACGATGGAGGTTCTTGGTCCTCTTTGTCCTGCTGAGATCTGGGATGAATCGTCCTGTAGCTCTGACAACGCCTCATTCTGTGTCATCTTTCTGGCCATCTTTATCTTGGCTTGTTCGGGCTGCACTGGGCTTATCATTTGTTTTGGCACTGGATGTACTTTGTTTTGGAACAAAGCTGATGATGCATGGTTCACAGAATAGAAGATGTTTGAAATCAGCCGTTTTGCACCTGACCTATTTAGAGAGAAATCATTTCTGTTGACCAGGTGTCTTCTTTCCCAAAAGATGTTAAAGTTGTCGATGAAGGTTACAGTTGTTTCTTTGCATGTTTTTTCCAGCCATTTGTTTAGCATCAGAATTCTGGAAAAAATCTCATCTCCACAGTTAACCGGGGCAAGTGGGCCACTAAGAAACACCTTGACATTCAGGCCATCAACAAAGTTCAACAAACGAATGTAATCCTCTTTTAATACTTCTGATTTTCTTATCCGGGAGACATCCTCCAGGGCTTCAGCTTGTATTATGAGTTTTTCCAAGGTCGGACGTTCTTTCAAGACCCTTGGAAGGTCTGTCTGAAGGATGTCTGTTAAATCAGACACCAGGCCACAGTTCATATCGTTGTGAACTGTGTAAAAACACAGAAGTCAACACTTCTGTGTTTTTCTTGTTACAGAAATGTTTAATCCCCCTTACAGATCCATTGCATAATATCAGGGTCCTTGGCCCTGTGGCATGTCTGTTCTCTGATGTCTTAGAACAAAAATAGTTGACATACCTCTGATTTTTGTCCTCCTGGGTCACATTTTGGAGCGGAGCAAATCTGTTTAGTAACGGAATTCCAGCATTTCCAACAGGTTTACTCCTATCATTTGTTTTGAGAACAGCCCGCTGTTGTTTCACTTGTCTTGGGACATCTCTCTGTAGTCTCGGCCAGTTTCCTTTGTCTAGGTGTGGGGTTCGTTGATCCTTTGGTCTTGCACCCAGAGTGGTCCAGGGATTCTCATTTTCCTCAGGGAACTGTTTGTTCGCTGAGTCGCTGGGTTGGTGGTCACCGCTCGGAATCACAGGCAGGGTTGTTTCATTTCCATGCGTGGCGTTTACATCATAATTCACTTCAAGTCGACAGATTTTCAGTTCCATAACAGCTATCTTCTGTAAAAGCTTGTCAAAGTCCATTGTGGTGAAGGAAGGCATCTTTTCAAAATAAAAATAAGAAAATAAGTAAAAGAAAAAAAAAAAACTAAATCCAACTTTCTGTGGTTTAGGTTAAGAGATAAAAAGGAGATAAAAAGTAAAAGGCAGGAAAATGCAAGCAAGCAGAGAGCAGAGAAAAAAAGCGTCCGAACAGGCAGAGAGGCGGAGATAGAAGTGGAGACAGTGGAAGCACTGCAGGAAGCTATTTGAACAGCCTCACAAAAGAAACTCCAATGATGATAAGATGATGATACATTTTTTTCCATTATTTCTTTATTTCTAGGTGATACTTTATAATGTCATCTAAATAATAATGTTTCATTATAATATAACTCTTTAACAACTGTAAGTTTGCTATACACTTACAAAAAGGGCTGTTGTCTTTTTATTAGACACTTCTGTAAAACTAATATTTGAAAAGAAATACTAAATAATAAATGATTGCTAGGTTATCATTGGTTGGATTTTTTTCAAAGACACTGTCCCTGTCTTAAAATATTCTGTTCAGTTCTCTGTGAGGACAGATTGACAAATAAACTGATAAATAAATAACTGATTGGTAAATAGAAACTCAAATAAGTTTATGTTCCTTTTAAATATAAACTATCACCCAACTTATTTCTACTATACATACCCTGGGAAATGTTTTTTTGTTTGTTTGTTTGTTTCCTGCAGAGGAACTGAAATGCTCAAAATCACATCCTTTGAATGGAAGATATTTCATTTTGCATAGTGGATCATTATTTCATAATCAGTCATTCAAATGTTCATTAACTACAGTAATATTGAGACAAGGTATTCTGGTAAAGGATTTTTTATACAAAGATATTCTTATTTGGTTGTAAAACATCAAGTATTCTTATGCTTTATTGTAATTTACAGTGTTGTCTCTGGCATAATAAGTTAGCTGGGGCACAAAAACTGTTAGCAGCAACTAATTTTTTTGTGATGCATACAATGTGACTTTGATCAATGTTAAATTAAACAGATAAATTAGTATAAACCAACACACTAGAAACCCCATTTTATATAAGCTAAATGCAATTTAATTTTTATACATAAAATTATAAATAAAGACTCACTCATATTGTTAATTTATTGAACAGAAAAGATTCACATCAATCCTTCAATGATCTAGCAAGGACAGCCACTAGATTAATATTTGCTTTTAATTTAGATTTTCCTATGTTTTATTTTGTTTACATTTTTTATTCCAATTGTTTTTTTACTTGCTTTTATTCAGTTTTTATTTTCCAATGTTTTAATCATGTAAAGCAGTTTGCATTGTCCTTGCGTGTGCTATACAAATAAATTTGCCTTGCCTATAAGGTCGCACACTATCCAGCAGAATATAAAGGTAACGTGTGCAATTCGAGTGTTTTGATTGGACGATCCGAGCTTGGGGCCAGAGGATTTGTACCCCACGGCTGTCTACTGACAGTGTGTTGGGCATGCACACTGTGATTTCAGATGTTCGTTATTTAAACAAACGTTGGTGGGCCGGCACCAATATCAAGACGCCTCAAGAGGATTAAGCCTACTGAGCTTGTCAGTATAAGATAAGATAAGATAGACTTTATTGATCTCACAGTGGAGAAATTTACATGTTACATCAGCTCAATAATCAGAAGAAGGTGCCAAAAGGAGGAAAAGGTGCATGAGGTATATACAGTGCGTCCACATATATACAGTGGATCGGGGGGGGAAAAAGAAATAAAGCAGAGACATTATAACTAATTGCACATTAGTTATTGCACAAGTTATTGCAGTTATAGTGCAGCATTGTAAAGTCTGATGGCAGCAGGGATGAATGACCTGCGGTAGCGCTCCTTTTTACAAACAGGGTGTATAAGTCTGTAACTAAAGGAGCTGCTCAGCTCCTCTACAGTCTAGTGCAGGGGGTGAAAGGTGTTGTCCATGATGGATGTAAGCTTGGACAACATCCTCCTCTCAGCCACTTCCTCCACCGAGTCCAGAGTGCGGCCCAGGACAGAAGTGGACCTTCTCACCAGCTTATTCAGCCTCTTTCTGTCCCGCTCTGCGCTGCCAGGGGCCTCGCAGACGACAGCGTAGAGGAGGGCTGAGGCCACCACAGAGTGATAAAAAGTTTTTAGCAGGGGCCTGCTCACACCAAAGGACCTCAGCCTCCTCAGGAGGTGCAGGCAGCTCTGGCCCGTTCTTGTACAGGGCGTCAGTGTTGTGAGACCAGTCCAGTTTATTGTTGACGTGAACACCCAGTTATTTGAAACTCTCCACAGTTTCTATGTCCTGCCCCTGGATGTTCACGGGAGAGTAAGGTGGGGGTCTTCTCCTGAAGTCGATCACCATCTCCTTGGTCTTACTGGTGTTAAGACACACGTGGTTCTTCTCACACCAGTCCACAAAGTTCATGATGACCGACCGTTACTCCAGCTCGTTCCCCTCAGACATACAGCCCACAATGGCCGAGTTGTCTGAGAACTTCTGAAGATGGCAGCTGTCCGTGTTGTAGGTGAAGTCCGAGGTGTAGAGGGTGAAAAGAAACGGAGACAGGACGGTGCCCTGGGGGGCCCCGGTGCTGCAGACTGCCACCTCTGACTGACAGCCATGCAGCCGCACGTGCTGAGGGCGGTCAGTGAGGTAGTCGATGGTCCAGTCAGCTAGATGTTTGTCCACTCCAGCATCCTCCAGCTTCCCCCTCAGCAGCGCCGGTCTGATGGTGTTAAAAGGACTGGAGAAGTCAAAGAACATGACTCTTACAGCGCTCCCGGTGGTCTTCAGGTGTGTGAGCACCTGCTGCAGCAGGTAGATGATGGTTGCGTCCTCTACTCCGATGTTGGGTCGGTAGGCAAACTGCTGCGGGTCCAGGGTGGGGCCCACCACGGTGCGTAGGTGTGCTAGGATGAGGCGCTCCATGGTCTTCATCAGTTGGGAGGTCAGGGTGACTGGTCTAAAGTCGGACGGTTCCCTGGCGTTGTAAGGAAAAGGAATTCACGGATCCAATATTCTATTCAGACAGCCCATTTATTTTATTTCCGTGTCCGTTACTCGGGAAGAACCTCTTCACTGCGTAAAAGTTCGGGGAGAGTCAGAAGCCGCGAATCCAGCCGGCTGGCCGTCGGGTGCGTCCAGCTCCTGCTGCAGCAAACGTCTCTGTGAAGCACTCTAGCAGCGGCCGGTAGCCAGGAGACAGACTGAGGATCGGAACAACAGAGCTGATCGAAGGCAGAATGATCAGCAGGGTGAGCCAGGTGCCGAAGTCGGGGACGATGTCAGATGTCAGAGCCGGGAGATCAGAAGTCCGATCTTGCAAGAAGCTCGAAATAATCTGGCACTGATGTCTAGTCGATGAACAGGTTTTATACTAACAGGAGCAGGTGGATACGATGAGTGGTGATGAGAAACAGGGAGGAGCTGATCAGGTGTGTAGTGTGAGTAATCAGCATCAGTGCTGAGATCATAACAGGCGTGCGGCATTTTGGGAACCGGTATATCCAGCCTAAAGCTAATGCTAAATTAGCACTGTAGGAACTCAATTGTTTCATCAGCAGCCAAATGAACAGCAATCCAAAGGCAGCCGTGATCCACCTGGAGACTCCCCAAATTCCATAAATTCATAAAGTTTCCAAACAGAAACATCAGTATATTGCATCAGTTCTACTGCAACATCCCAGGAGCACATAGTGCTGCAGCAGCTCCTCACGTTGGATTATCAGATCACATTTCTGTGGACCTGATCCCTGCGTACAAAACACTGATCTGCAGTACCAGACCCGCTGTCAGAACTGTTCAGGTTTGGACTGAAGAGACATGCTCAACATTACAGGACTGCTTCGAACACACAGACTGGGGGTGTTTAAAGAGGCAGTTGATCAATAGGATTGCACATCATCTGTGCTCTCCTATATTGACTTCTGCACTCATGCTGTCCTACCCACAATATCATTCAGTGTTTCCTAACCAGAAACTATGGGTAAATGGCACAGTGTGATCCCAGATCTGTGTGCAGCATTCAGATCAGGAGACAGACTGACCTGCAGCAGGCCAAGAAGTGAGTTGAAAAAAAGCATCCAGAATGCAAAGCACAGATAAAAATACTGAATAGTTTATTTGCACACCTGACATATTAAATAATTATTTTTGCTCTTTAACAATGTATTATGGGAAAGTCTGCTCAGTTATATAACTTGTTTTAACTTTTGACAATATATTATGGAAAGACTGGTCAGTTAAATAAATTGTTTTTGCTCTTTATGAGAGAGGACTGGCCAGTTCACACATTGATTATTGCTGTTGTGGTGTTCGCACCTGAGTTCACATGAAACTAAGAACCACATGTGTTATTGTGTTATAATTTGTTTTAACTTGTGGTGGGAACTTATGACAATGTGTTGTGGGAAAGACTGATTAATTGCTGTATTCCTTATTTTAAGATATTTTGCTTTGCTGAGTTTCGCAATGTTATTTTGCTTCACACACTGCTGAGATGCTGGGAACGGATTCTGTTTTGGAAACATGTTTTGGAAACGGGACGAACAGATCAGATGAGAGAGAGAACTGGCCACTCTCACTCCCATCTGATACTTTGTTTATGGGTATTTAAAGGAGGGGACCACCCTCAGTCGTTGAAGTCTGCCGTGGGTTCGTGTGGACGCCCGGCCACGTTGATGTCGCTCTAACCAGACTGACGACTTCCCAGTTCTGTGCCATGGTATGAGACCTGTTGAACATCACGCCTGTTTGAAAGCATGTTGCTTTAAATGCTTGCTACTTTGCGTGTGCGAAGTGCTTGCTGTTTTGTGTTGCTGTATCCTGTGGGGAATAATAAATATGGGCACTATTATCCAAACAGAAACAGTGTTGGTGTTTTTATTTGTGTCTTGCCGATCTCTTCCGAACCTGAATAAAGATTTCACAAAACAACACCTCAACTCTCCAAGCAGCAGGAAGTCTGAAACCTTCCTCAGTCAGAGGTGCAGCATCAGCCCCTCATCCTGCAGCTGCACCAAGTGACCTCCTCCTTAAAGGAAGGTCAACATCAACAATGCTACAGGTTCAGACATGGTGTCTAGTCAGACACTAAAATCATGTGCTGACCAGGGTGTAGGGGGTTTTCTGGACACTTTTAACTTCTCCCTGCAGCTCTTATGGTCCGAGCCTGCCTGAAGTCCTCCATCGTTGTGCCAGTTCCCAAGAAAAGAACCATCCCCTGCTTCAGTGACTCCCATCCTGTTGCTCTTGCTCATCCGCAGCATCCCAACCCTTACGTTAGGATGCTTTTCGTGGACTTTAATTCTGCCTTCAACAATCTGGCTCTGAAGCTCTACAGCCTGAAATTATCTCCACCGCTCTGCTCCTGTATCAGTTACTTCCTCACCAACAGGCCCCAGATGGCGAAGATAGGGAAACACACATCTGCCCCACTGATCTTCAACACTGGGCTGGGCTATTCTGCTCTCTTCCCCCTCTTCACCCACGACTACTCTGCTATCGACTAGGGCTGGGCGATATAGAAAAAAAGCTTATCGATAAATAAAATGCATATTGATCGATATCGATAATTATTGAAAATATTTAAAACCATATTTTATGTGCAGCTCTGCCTGGACATTTTTTGATATTGCTAAATTATTTAATTTTAATAAAGAACACAAACACAGAATTCCAATTAAATCTTTATTTAACCAACTTTTTTAACCATAACAGCATTTTTTTAAGAAAAATAACTTAAGAGACCTGAGTTATGTTATTAAATAAAGACTTTATTATTAAATAAAGACCTAAATAAATATACCAAATAAATAAATAAATAAAATAGCCTATTTAGGTGGGAATAGTACACTAGTTACTTCTCAGGTTTCATAATTGAGAGGCTGACGCAGGTCCGAGGTTGTGGCGTGTAAGGACACAGGCTGCAGCTCATTTTGCACTGATTCACGGCACTCGTTGTACAATTTAGGGAGCGCTGTTAGAGAAAAAACTTGCGTCCCGGAACTTTATATCACGGACTTTATACCTCGCGGAGTGGCGAGTAGTTGTTTGAAGCCAGGTTTTTTAACTGCAGACAACAGCAGCATGTCCGCGGTGTCGCGCGGAGCTGCACAATTCGCGCAGCAGCGCGTGCGGAGTGAGCGGCTTACGTGATGAAACAAGTTTGTTGCGTTACCAGACTTTGTTTTTACCGGTTCCTTGCAAGTTTTACAAATCACTGGTTTATTTCTGTCAGGCTGGCGAACTAGTAAAACCCCGTTTTGGGACCGCTTCCTCCGCCGCTCCTTGCTGCGACATATTCACATGCTCTGTGTTGTGGTTTGAGAGGGCGGCGCTTTGTGACGACGTGCCTGGGTCCGCGATTACGATTGGTCGAGAGGAAGTAGTGAACTAATATGATAGGCCGAAAGGAAGGAAGGAAAACTGTTTCTATCGAACTATTATCGACCCTATTTTTTCCTATCACGCCACACGTCTATCGATCGATATATATTGTTATTGAATTATCGTCCAGCCCTACTATCGACCCTACAAACATGGGGTTGATGTATGCAACAATATCCAACAATGATGAGTGGAGCTCCATCCTGAACACCAGGAAGACCAAGGAGGTCATAGTGGACTACAGGAGGCCCAGGGAGATTGAACATGCTCCTCTCTGCATGCAAGGGGAGGTGGTGGAGCATGTGGACCTCTCTTGAACTGGGAACACCTCCCACCTGGTGAAGAAGGCCCAACAACGGCTCTTATTCCTCAGGAAACTGAAACGGACTGGACTTTCCGCTAAGCTGTTAAGCCATGGACAATGCAGACGACTCTCCCTGTAGCTCTACGCTTCTCCAGGAGTGAATGCTGCTTGACGGGACTTTGAAGCAATCAACTGGCTCCCTTATATAGGCAATTTTTGACCAATCTGTATGATATGATTGATTTGACTTTGTAAAGTGCCTTCGAGATGACATGTTTCATGAATTGGCGCTATATAAATAAAATTTAATTGAATTGAGTTTACCTGAAATTCTTCAGACTGAAGAAGTCTCTTGGTGAAGAGACAAACTGAACAAAGAAGAACCCCTCCTGAGAGCCTCAGCACCATCTTTAAAAAAACTGTGAGTGTGGACTGGAAGCTAGTATTAGTTCTGGTGAGAGAAACAAGCAACCAGTGCTATTAAAAACAAACAAAAAGACTATTTATAAAATGATTCTGTTGAACCCTAATTCAAAACCAATGTCAAAATGTTATTGGTTAATTTTTAGTAAATCTTTATTATCACTTGTGTCAGTTTCAAATTATTTCAGTGACCATTGTGGGATTTTCTTTAACAGCAATTGTGTCTATGATTGTAAAAGAAGACATCACACAGCAGTAGATACTTGTCTCTGTGTTGTTGAGCAATGGGAGCCGACAATATTAAGAACACATCATAGCAAGGAGAAGAAAGGTAAGAAGAAAGTAGCACAGCTTTTAACCATGTTTCTTTTGCGTGTGAAGCCGTGATTGCTACTGTTGTAGAGAAGTCTGTGTGGATGTGTATAGACCCCTTGCAACCACGTGACTCCGTTACCCAGAACCCCTTGCGTGGCGGCCATATTGGTTGGCAGCCACCCTTACCAACATGCAATCCAAGCCTTATGTGAATGAGTTACAGCCTTCTGATAAGGCATTTTACTATGCTAAATGTACAAGGATCGGTAATGCGGACCCTTTGGCTCTTCTTGATATGGATTTTTCTAGCAATCCCGATGATTGGCCATTGCCATTGGCCATTTGCTATGCGGATCTGGTGAACTACCTTGTGTTGTCACCCACCCCAACGTACAGTGGCGATCAGATGAAGGCGTACAAGAGTTTGGAAGCGCACAAACAGTTCACTGCCGGATGGATACGTGAACTGTCTGTTTGTTACCTGAATGATGTAGCAGTTGTCCGTGGAAGGGTGAGTTTAATATTGTTCAGTCGGCCGTCGTGAGGTTTTCGTGAGCGCATCCTGCTGTTCAAGCAGAGCTACGAGGGTGCGACCTCCACTCCTCTCCGTCCCCGGCCCGGGACCCGCGGGGCCCGAACGTCGGTCAGCTCGCGGAGGGGTTTGGGAGGGCAAGCTGACGCAGGTCCGAGGTTGTGGCGTGTAAGGACACAGGCTGCAGCTCATTTTGCACTGATTCACGGCACTCGTTGTACAATTTAGGGAGCGCTGTTAGAGAAAAAACTTGCGTCCCGGAACTTTATATCACGGACTTTATACCTCGCGGAGTGGCGAGTAGTTGTTTGAAGCCAGGTTTTTTAACTGCAGACAACAGCAGCATGTCCGCGGTGTCGCGCGGAGCTGCACAATTCGCGCAGCAGCGCGTGCGGAGTGAGCGGCTTACGTGATGAAACAAGTTTGTTGCGTTACCAGACTTTGTTTTTACCGGTTCCTTGCAAGTTTTACAAATCACTGGTTTATTTCTGTCAGGCTGGCGAACTAGTAAAACCCCGTTTTGGGACCGCTTCCTCCGCCGCTCCTTGCTGCGACATATTCACATGCTCTGTGTTGTGGTTTGAGAGGGCGGCGCTTTGTGACGACGTGCCTGGGTCCGCGATTACGATTGGTCGAGAGGAAGTAGTGAACTAATATGATAGGCCGAAAGGAAGGAAGGAAAACTGTTTCTATCGAACTATTATCGACCCTATTTTTTCCTATCACGCCACACGTCTATCGATCGATATATATTGTTATTGAATTATCGTCCAGCCCTACTATCGACCCTACAAACATGGGGTTGATGTATGCAACAATATCCAACAATGATGAGTGGAGCTCCATCCTGAACACCAGGAAGACCAAGGAGGTCATAGTGGACTACAGGAGGCCCAGGGAGATTGAACATGCTCCTCTCTGCATGCAAGGGGAGGTGGTGGAGCATGTGGACCTCTCTTGAACTGGGAACACCTCCCACCTGGTGAAGAAGGCCCAACAACGGCTCTTATTCCTCAGGAAACTGAAACGGACTGGACTTTCCGCTAAGCTGTTAAGCCATGGACAATGCAGACGACTCTCCCTGTAGCTCTACGCTTCTCCAGGAGTGAATGCTGCTTGACGGGACTTTGAAGCAATCAACTGGCTCCCTTATATAGGCAATTTTTGACCAATCTGTATGATATGATTGATTTGACTTTGTAAAGTGCCTTCGAGATGACATGTTTCATGAATTGGCGCTATATAAATAAAATTTAATTGAATTGAGTTTACCTGAAATTCTTCAGACTGAAGAAGTCTCTTGGTGAAGAGACAAACTGAACAAAGAAGAACCCCTCCTGAGAGCCTCAGCACCATCTTTAAAAAAACTGTGAGTGTGGACTGGAAGCTAGTATTAGTTCTGGTGAGAGAAACAAGCAACCAGTGCTATTAAAAACAAACAAAAAGACTATTTATAAAATGATTCTGTTGAACCCTAATTCAAAACCAATGTCAAAATGTTATTGGTTAATTTTTAGTAAATCTTTATTATCACTTGTGTCAGTTTCAAATTATTTCAGTGACCATTGTGGGATTTTCTTTAACAGCAATTGTGTCTATGATTGTAAAAGAAGACATCACACAGCAGTAGATACTTGTCTCTGTGTTGTTGAGCAATGGGAGCCGACAATATTAAGAACACATCATAGCAAGGAGAAGAAAGGTAAGAAGAAAGTAGCACAGCTTTTAACCATGTTTCTTTTGCGTGTGAAGCCGTGATTGCTACTGTTGTAGAGAAGTCTGTGTGGATGTGTATAGACCCCTTGCAACCACGTGACTCCGTTACCCAGAACCCCTTGCGTGGCGGCCATATTGGTTGGCAGCCACCCTTACCAACATGCAATCCAAGCCTTATGTGAATGAGTTACAGCCTTCTGATAAGGCATTTTACTATGCTAAATGTACAAGGATCGGTAATGCGGACCCTTTGGCTCTTCTTGATATGGATTTTTCTAGCAATCCCGATGATTGGCCATTGCCATTGGCCATTTGCTATGCGGATCTGGTGAACTACCTTGTGTTGTCACCCACCCCAACGTACAGTGGCGATCAGATGAAGGCGTACAAGAGTTTGGAAGCGCACAAACAGTTCACTGCCGGATGGATACGTGAACTGTCTGTTTGTTACCTGAATGATGTAGCAGTTGTCCGTGGAAGGGTGAGTTTAATATTGTTCAGTCGGCCGTCGTGAGGTTTTCGTGAGCGCATCCTGCTGTTCAAGCAGAGCTACGAGGGGGCGACCTCCACTCCTCTCCGTCCCCGGCCCGGGACCCGCGGGGCCCGAACGTCGGTCAGCTCGCGGAGGGGTTTGGGAGGGCAAGCGCTCCGGGCCGCGCGACGCGCTGGCCGCCTGTTTCGGCACGCCTCCGCTCGCGGGGCGGGCCGGGCGACCTGCCGTGCCGCGCGGCCGCAGGTGCGGTGCGTGAGCTGGGCTCGACCCCCTGCTCTGGTTCCCTGTTCACCCACCGTCGCTCGCCTGCCCCTGCCACCACAGCGAGCGGTCCCAGAGGGGGCACGACGTACAGTGTGTACAGTCCGGTCGCGCCGCACAGATTGTGAGCGGTGAACTTTTTAAACCCCGCGGTTCCGTTGTTAGCACACTGCCAGTCTATTATGGTAGGCAACCTATAGAACGACTTTTTGTCCCTCCCAGCACGATTCCCGCAACCAACAATGCAACAGGTTTACACCATATTGAACAATGGCTCCGCCGGCCATGCGAGTAATAAGCTAACTGTGCCAGTGCAGTGGTGGGCTGTCACGCTAGCGTGCCCACCAAGATGGAGGCGCGCATCCCCGATCACGTGACTGTGACGTCAGATGCAAGGGGTCTATTGAGAGCCAGGACAGTGACGTAAATGGCAGATGCATATCTTGTGCCAATAATAATATATTAGAGCAATTTATACAGATCAGATCAGATCCATCTGCAACAGTATAGTAGGAAAACCTCCTGGTTAACATGAGCTAACGCTATCTATGTCAATATTAGTTTCAAAACAGGGTTCTCTCGGTCTAAGCTCTCCCGTAAGATGCAATTCTCAGGTGTGCAGTTCCACACCAGGCAATGCTCCAATTTAACTAATTGATTAATTAACATAGGAAAATGGACTGACGGTTCAGACAGCTACTACCAGTGGTATTCACAGCTAGTCAAAAGTTTGTTTCACAAACTCATATTCCACAAACAAAAATATTAGATTCAATACCACTGAACCGATGATAAATAACAAAATTTGAGGAAGCTAAGGGTGTTTGCTAGCTACTAACCACTGGCTTTCAGTCAGCTTTTGCCACACATCTTCAGACAAAATATGCTGCACACACCCACGGCACATGAAAAACTTGCACAGCGCTGCATGTTTGACGGGATATCTGTAGATAATTTAGTTATGGATAGATTACTTTTTAACTTTTACACGGCAGTGGAATCACATGAGAATAATATTCTATCTGTTAGTGCCCAGACCATTACATTTAGAAAAAATGGTACATACGAGTCAAGAAGCCCCTCCAGTGTTGCCCATTATTGCGAGAGAAACAAGCAACAAGTTATATTACCTGTTTACTGTAGTGTAAATGATAAAGCCCAAAGTTCCAAAGTCCCCGATCATAAGTGGACCTGGCAACACTACTGGAAGCCTGGAGCCTACTGGAAGCCTGTGCTCAGTGTGATGCTGCTTGAGGTGTTGTTTCCATACAAGTCATAGACATCAGTCCAAGTCAGCATCTGAAGGTGTGAGCGATGAAATTGACAGAATAAAGGTTTGTCTAATATTCCAAGCATTTTTAAGCTGTTTTCCTTTTGTTTGAAGACACGTCACCAATGACAACATATCTGAAAAGAATGAGGAATTATGAGAAGAAGCACAAAGATCCATTTGTTTAAACTTTTTTATTTTAAAAAATTACTAACAAAACATGCTCAATAAATCTCCAATTTCCCTGACTCCTCATGCAAGCAGGCTAAGTTAAGTCAAGTCAAGTTTATTTGTATAGCACGTTTTAGCAGCACGGAGGTTCAAAGTGCTTTACATCATGAAAACATCATAAACATAACAAAACAGTCACTGGTTGTGAGACCAGTAACAAACATGAAATTGTATCAGGTTAAAATATCAATATACACAGAGGTGGGTAGAGTAGCCAAAAATTGTACTCAAGTAAGAGTAGCACTACCTCAACATATTTTTACTCAAGTAAAAGTAAAAAGTAGTCAGCCACGAAATTACTCAAGTAAAAAAGTATTCAGTAAGAAGGCTACTCAAATACTGAGTAACTAAACATAAAAGCTGATGATTTAATATTTAAAAATGAGGCAATCAATCAGACAAAAATATAAGGTTATGTGCAAATTGTGGTATTTTAAAGACAAAAAAGAAAAAAATACATAGAATAACATAATTACAAATTTAATGCCATCAACAAATATATATATATATATATATATATATATATATATATATATATATATATATATATATATATATATATATATAGTACTTGTTGATGGCTGTGTTCAGACACCGGAGCACCTCCGCATGCAGTGTTGCATTGGATCCAAATGTTGTTCGAAGACCGTCTGATTTCCCGACGTTAGTGGCAGTAAAGCTTGCTCCAGCTGCTGCTGTGCTGTTTGCGGTAGCTAATGCGGACGTGACTGCGTTGGTTACAGAAAAGTAACTTGACATTGTTAGCTGTTGTCTGCCCCTTGCAGCTTTTCTGTGGCTGTCCGCAGTGGTGTAGTGATCCCTGGAGAAGTGGGTATACTCTCAATGTTTGCCCTTTTAGACGCAGCTCAGAAAAATGCTGTTTTAGAAACAATGACATGTAACACTGCTCTATTTAGTTTACCCAAAAATCCATCACTAGGGTTTACTCATTTTAGCCTAAAATATTTAGCCTAAAACATTTAGATTACAATATTTCCTTGAGCTACTACGTGAGGTGTGAAAATACTGTTGTCTCTTTTTCAAAGATTTTATCCAGCTTCTGGCAGGTAATGTAAAATTTTCTTTGGTTTATATTGAAGGAATTCCTACACTACATCCAGAATCAACATTTCATTACTTTACTGTAGGTTTTTCAATATAGACGTAGATGAATATATGGAAAGTCCTAAATTGAATGAGAAAGAGAATCTTTCAGGAGTTAGCAAATAAATATAATCTAGATCACAGACAATTTTTTAAATCCATACAACTTAGACATTATATTCAACAACAACAGGGTGTAAAACTTTTGTCCATCAAGACACAACCCCTGGACAATGCACTGAATAGTAAGAAGGAACTCCAGGGATTTATTTCCCACATGTACAACAGTATTATGGGTCTGCTGGGAAAGGAAATACTTAAAGCGAGAGGAAAATGGGAGGCGGACTTGGGTCATAACTTTGAAAACGAAGAATGGAGGGAAATATGCGAAAAAGCTCAACGCTTCTCTTACAGTAGCAAACATACGCTGACTCAATACAACCTTATACACAGAATCTATTATACTCCAGAAAGGCTACACAATATAAATCAGACAATATCCCAATACTGTCCAAGGTGTAAAACCATATCCACAGTGACAAAAATCGATATACCAATTGAACCAAGGCTAGCTCTCCTGGGAGACACCTCAATGCTAGCCGCAGACAGCAGCAAAGTTAGGTTCATGAGAATAGCCTGGGCAATAGCTAATAAATGTATAGCTTTTAAATGGAAAAGCGAAGAAGCCCCTTAACCCTCCTTTTGGCTTAGTGAATTAGTCTCCTGTATCCCCAACGAGAGAATAATGTACAATCTAAAACATAGACCATACAAATTTGAGGGAGTATGGGGCGGCCTGATCGAATATTTGCATACAACAGATATAGACAGTCAAATGATATAATCAAAATAAGTCATAACTGCTGATGGATAAACTGCAAGCAATATACCACTCAGGTTATTATTTTGGGTACTTCTAGCACTAAGAATTAATGGTATTTAAGTAGTATTAAATAATGTTTTTTTTTTTCTCTTAAGTATGTGTATATGCTGTATGTACAGGTATGTTTTTGTATGGGTACCTGCATGTGCGTATGTGTATATATATATGTATGTGTATATGCACGTATGCATATATGGAGATGTATATGGGTATGTGTTCATGTATGTATATATGTGTAGGTAGATATATGTGTGTAGGTACAGGTGTGTGCGTACGAATGTATACATTCTACTTATTTATTTATTTATTTATTTATTTGTGTTTGTATGTATGTATATTGTGTTCAAGGCATAAGGATAAAAGTATATTAGTAGATGTATAGAGACATAGAGACACATATATGTCTATCCTCACAAATAAGATAAGGGTTAGAGGGAGGGAAAGTCGAAGAGACAGGATGATACTTT
>CM073137.1:50417177-50552177 GCA_037039145.1 Fundulus diaphanus | reverse complement strand
CACAAACCTGTATTCAGATCTGCAAATGTGTACAGAGATTTGCAAATGTGTAAAAAATCCACAAACCTGTATTCAGATCTGCAAATGTGTACAGAGATTTGCAAATGTGTAAAAAATCCACAAATCTGTAGTCAGATCTGCAAATGTGTACAGAGATTTGCAAATGTGTAAAAAATCCACAAACCTGTATTCAGATCTGCAAATGTGTACAGAGATTTGCAAATGTGTAAAAAATCCACAAATCTGTAGTCAGATCTGCAAATGTGTAGATCAATCTGTAAGCACACACAGAAACACTTGTGTCTGAAGTATTTTCGCTTCAAGACCCAGAAATACAGACAAATCATTGGTTACAAGTCAAGCGGTTTTTCGGTTGGTTCTCTTTACACACGTGATTTTTGCTACTCTTCTGCCGCGTGAGATGCACAAATGCGTAGAAGGATTTGTATCTGTATTTTTTCGATTTGTGTCTCCTTGCGCAGACTCGCAGGCTCAAAGGCTCACATGTTGCCCTGAGCGCAGGCTCACAGGCACACAGGCTGCCTCTTCCGGCTGTGGGAGGTCACGTGACTTTCAAGGATTGAACCAAAGCGTTTTGCTACCAGACCGCTGACAAGGCAACTTGTTATAATTATATAACTTTCTCCCTTTAACGACAGAAGTTTCTTGTTTTAATGAGAGACTTATCTTGCTAAAACCAGATAATTGTCTCCTCATAACAACGCAACATAACCCGGCATCAGCTCGCGGGATATTTGAGTGTCATGGAGAAGAGGAGAGACGGAGGGGCGCCTTTTATTTCTTTTTAAAAACTCATTTGTCGGAGGAATGTATTTCTGCACTGAGGAGTGACAAGGTAAGTCGTGCATATACAGCAAGTCCTCTACTTGAAATTTAATCAATTCGGCAGTTATTTATATTTAACAACTATGCTTTGGAAACACTTGTAGCACTGTAGAACAGTCTCTGGCTCTGTTTACACGGTGAAAACAGGTTTGCGTTGCCTTTGTACTCTCCATTTACACACTACAAGGTTTAACTGTTGCTTAGGGGGACTTTCAGCTATAGCTGTGGGTTTATTTACAACAGTTTGCAGCCGAAACAGTCCTCCGCCAGCCGCTGCTTTCTTCTTCTGGGCAATTTGACGCGGAGCTTCAGAAATCACAGCGCTACTAGTGGTGCGGCATGGGAATTGCACCGTTTAAGTACTCTGTAAACAGGGCCTGTGACTGCAAATGTTCTACATGGATGTTAATGAGATAGAGATAAGGATAAGCAGCTTAATTTTTTTTAAAAACATGTCATGCATTTAATCATAAATTCTGCTGTAAAGATTAATAATCATGTGCTTAAAAGAGTCTTTTTAGTTTTTTACGGTTTTTATATTAACCATAATTTCATTGTGCTTGTAGACTGACATATCAGCTATAGCAAGCATGGATGATGAGAGCTTGGCCATCTATATTCCCACCTATGCTGACAGAATTGCCACCCAGAGATTTTGCTCCGAGTTCCAAGGAAAAGGTGAAAGAGATGTCCTTCAACAGACGTGGCTTGAAAAACTCTTTACATGCAAATCTTCATGGAAAAAGTCCAATTTGATCTAAAATGTTTTTGGTTTCAGGTAATACCACTATGTAATATATTTCATGTTTTCAGGAACATATGGAAGTGAGCCACAATAGTCAGTTAGCTTTTGTTTTTGCTGACAAAGATATAGAGCAAAAATACTGATTAAAAAGATTACTCCAACAACATTGTGAAATTTTTGTGAAAGTTTTTGAAGTGAAATTATTGCTGTTGCTATTAAGCTTCTTTAAGGTTAAAAAAATGTTAAGCATGTGTTTAAACTGTACTTATTTTCCTTTCCTTTCCATAGGGCATTATATTTCTTTTATATTCTTCAAAGTTGATTGTAAAATAGATAAATGCTTTGAGCGCAATAGTGCCAAGATTTCTAACAATGACTTTTTTCATATGTAAAAGAATTTTCTCATGTTCAATTTTGAGATCCATGTATTCATCTTTTTAATACTCATAGATAATGTTCTAGATAGGTCATCTTCTGGAGGTAGAGAACTTCCTTTTAAAATGATCTTTCAGAGAACTTGTTAAAGGTACTTTTAATGTATGTTCTTCTGTGAGTTGATGTAACATTGCAATATAATGTTATGTTTCTAAGAAAAGAATGAGTTGGTTTGATCACAAACCATTGCACTTTATTTTGTAATGGGTTTTTACCAAAGATTCATTAAAGGTTTTCATATTGAACATAAGCATAGGCACTTTATTTTTCATCTCATTTGACCATATCATCATTGTCAAACAGTGCATAACTTGGGTCTCAGTGTTCAGTAACAGAGAACTATAAGAGTCTTGCTGTTATAAATATAAAAATTATGTCTTGAATATGAGGAGCAGTGGTGGGGTTTACAGAACATGTGTCATTTAAACATTTTTTGTCCTACATGACAGATTACAAGGCAAATGTGAAGTTAAATTTCTTGTTATTGTCCTAATATATTTAGTAGTGTATATTTGCTGTCACACACAACAAGAATCACACAAAATATAAAACCTAGCACCAAAATTCAAAAAATTATGTACATCATGATGAAACATTTAAGTACATGGGAGTCAGTGAAAACAGAGGTCTGTTTTTTTTCCTCCATCTGTATTTCTTTGACTGCTTTTCCTTTATTGGTTGTGGGGTCTGCAGCTGACTATTTCTGACTGTGTGGGAAAGTGACAGGGTCATTCTGGACAGGCTCACAAGGTCATTTGCTCCACAAACTCTTTTTTACAAGAAAATGTCACACGTGTCACAGGTTTGTGCGTATATAAGCTCTTAAAAATACGCATAACTCAATTGTTTCATCATGTGTTGACGGTGCATGAAAGTTTTCCGTCATCAGAAGGTATGATACTTCGAACTGTCTCATAACATGTGAACGGTCCTCTGAAGACGTTGGACTGTGCAAGTTTCTGCCGCTTGCTTAGAAACCTGTTTGAGATGATCTTGTTCACCAAAAAGCCGTGGAAGGGTTCACAGGTGTCAAAGTCCAGTCCTCAAGGGCCGGTGTCCTGCAACTTTTAGATATGTCCCTGGTCCGACATGCCTGAGTCAAATAATCAGGTAATTAGCTGGACTCTGAAGAACCTGACTGCAGACTGAGGAGCTAATTGTGCCATTTGATTCAGGTGTGTGGGACCAAGGAAACCTCTAAAAGTTTCAGGACACCAGCCCTCGAGGACTGGAGCTTGACACTCCAGGTATACATCATGTAGGGCTGGCCACTTGGAGCCATTGCATCTCTAATCTTACAAATGATGTTCCATAAGTGAACCACTTTTTAAAGTTGTTCCTGAAAGACAAGAAAATAAACAAGATCTTAAAGTACATACTCCATATTTAAAAGCATGTATCATATAGTATTTATCTTTTACATTCAAACATACCTCAGTGATATTTAAACAGGTGAGCAGAATTGGCTGCTTATCCAAGAAGTCACCAGTAAAGTAATCTGTATTCTTCAGTTTTTGAAAAAGGTTCATCCAGTACTGTGCACGACGTTTCCTTAAGAAATCCCACCAGCTGTTGATGAGCTGGCTGTGGGTGCTGGATCCCACAATGAAGTAGTTTTCAGGATAGCTGTCATCAAGACGCAAAAATCTTTGAATGTCTTTCATTGTACCATTCTCTGTCTCCATGTCTATATGAATTCTGGCTGTGGTACCCCCTCTGTTACTACTGGAAGAAAATATCCAGCAGTAACTTTTGGACAGCACCATCCATGTATTCAGCTTTAGAGATGCCAACCTGTAAACACAGCAGACAATTTGTTATCGTTTTTTCAAGTTTTTTTTATTTTAAACAAAAGGTAAAAATAACAATTAATTTATTCTTTCTAAAAATTGAGCACGTTACTTATGCTAAATGTGAGAAGCTAAATATTACAAATTCAAAGTTTTTAAGTATTTAAATTTTGAGTGTCAGATCAAATGCACAGGCATTCTAAGATGTAAAAGAGAACATTCATGATTTTCTGGCTGTATTTTTAATGTAGCTATCTTAAACCTGGTCCTCCTACCTTAATGTTTTTGTTTATGAGAATTTTAAAAAGTACTTTTACAGAATTCCCATCAGAAGGAGAATAGCTGCTGTTTAAAATTGTGATTTAAGGTTAGACTGGATCAATGTTAAAATTGCTTAAACCTAGACTGCAATGGAACAATGTTGATTAAGATTTGTTTTCTTTTCTGAGTAAGTTTAAAGACATCAGAAAAAAACAAATGGAACAACAAATAAACTGAGAACAATGGTGCTTTGCTGCCAGGTGCTTTTATTGATACATTCTGATATTAACTTTTGAATTTGCAGCAATGATAATTGATTATCAGTTTTTGCTTTTCCCCTTATTAAAGCATGTCAGTAGTTGACTGGGTTTATTAATGAAGTTCATATATATAGTTGTCCTTCACTGGCGTGTGAATTGTCCCATTAGAAAGCTCTGTATTCATATCTTTGTTTTGACACAATAAAATATGGATAAATGTAGCTTTATCTAGCCTCACTTTCATTGTGTAGAATACACATATTTTTAATCAGCCTTACAAGTGTCGAATTAAAATATATTTTAATCATATTTAATTAAAATACATAAAGGAATAGGTACATTTGCAGTCACAGGCCCTGTTTACAGAGTACTTAAACGGTGTAATTCCCATGCCGCACCACTAGTAATTCTGTGGCAATTCTGTCAGCATAGGTGGGAATATAGATGGCCAAGCTCTCATCATCCATGCTTGCTATAGCTGATATGTCAGTCTACAAGCACAATGAAATTATGGTTAATATAAAAACTGAAAAAAACTAAAAAGACTATTTTAAGTACATGATTATTAATCTTTACAGCAGAATTTATGATTAAATGCATGACATGTTTTTAAAAAAAATTAAGCTGCTTATCCTTATCTCTATCTCATTAACATCCATGTAGAACATTTGCAGTCACAGGCCCTGTTTACAGAGTACTTAAACGGTGCAATTCCCATGCCGCACCACTAGTAGCGCTGTGATTTCTGAAGCTCGGCGTCAAATTGCCCAGAAGAAGAAAGCAGCGGCTGGCGGAGGACTGTTTCGGCTGCAAACTGTTGTAAATAAACCCACAGCTATAGCTGAAAGTCCCCCTAAGCAACAGTTAAACCTTGTAGTGTGTAAATGGAGAGTACAAAGGCAACGCAAACCTGTTTTCACCGTGTAAACAGAGCCAGAGACTGTTCTACAGTGCTACAAGTGTTTCCAAAGCATAGTTGTTAAATATAAATAACTGCCGAATTGATTAAATTTCAAGTAGAGGACTTGCTGTATATGCACGACTTACCTTGTCACTCCTCAGTGCAGAAATACATTCCTCCGACAAATGAGTTTTTAAAAAGAAATAAAAGGCGCCCCTCCATCTCTCCTCTTCTCCATGACACTCAAATATCCCGCGAGCTGATGCCGGGTTATGTTGCGTTGTTATGAGGAGACAATTATCTGGTTTTAGCAAGATAAGTCTCTCATTAAAACAAGAAACTTCTGTCGTTAAAGGGAGAAAGTTATATAGTTATAACAAGTTGCCTTGTCAGCGGTCTGGTAGCAAAACGCTTTGGTAAAAATCCTTGAAAGTCACGTGATCTCCCACAGCCGGAAGAGGCAGCCTGTGTGCCTGTGAGCCTGCGCTCAGGGCAACATGTGAGCCTTTGAGCCTGCGAGTCTGCGCAAGGAGACACAAATCGAAAAAATACAGATACAAATCCTTCTACGCATTTGTGCATCTCACGCGGCAGAAGAGTAGCAAAAATCACGTGTGTAAAGAGAACCAACCGAAAAACCGCTTGACTTGTAACCAATGATTTGTCTGTATTTCTGGGTCTTGAAGCGAAAATACTTCAGACACAAGTGTTTCTGTGTGTGCTTACAGATTGATCTACACATTTGCAGATCTGACTACAGATTTGTGGATTTTTTACACATTTGCAAATCTCTGTACACATTTGCAGATCTGAATACAGGTTTGTGGATTTTTTACACATTTGCAAATCTCTGTACACATTTGCAGATCTGACTACAGATTTGTGGATTTTTTACACATTTGCAAATCTCTGTACACATTTGCAGATCTGAATACAGGTTTGTGGATTTTTTACACATTTGCAAATCTCTGTACACATTTGCAGATCTGAATACAGGTTTGTGGATTTTTTACACATTTGCAAATCTCTGTACACATTTGCAGATCTGAATACAGATTTGTGGATTTTTTACACATTTGCAAAACGGATTACACACAAGTAGTTTTACGCATTTGCAGATTGTTGTACAGACACACAACTCTCCTCACACATTTACAAATCCCACTGCACACGCACAAATCGAGATACAGACACACAAATCGAGATACAGATACACAACTCTCCACACACATTTGCAAATGGTAAAGCTACCATTTTAGCCCCATAGAGCAGCTTCATTAATCCTTCCCCAAAGCCTGGTCAGCTCCCTGTTCAGGCTATGCAAGGGCCAATACTGCCCCCTCGTGGATATGGAAAATATGTCACAAACACCTCTTCCAAAAAGCCAGATGGGTTCTGTGTGAAGATCTCTTTAGATTTTGTTGTGATTCGATGCTACATTGAGATATAGACCTCAACCAGGGAATTACATCTAATCAAACCAAATCTATATCTCGTCTTTGCATTTTGTAAACCTAACAGCAAACAACATATGGTTTCTCTGGGATTATTCACATGCAAGTATCAAAGGTCCTTAAATAGAACACAAAAACCATTCATTAGTGCCATAAATGCATGATTTGAAAAGTCTGAGTTAAATTAGAATCGGAACATCTGATTATATGTGACCTATGCATTTCTCTGTAAGATAAAAAAAGGTAAATGTATAAAGGAAGAAAAACAGACAATGAAGATTTGGTTGTCCTACAATTTCTTTTTACATTTTAAGTGCAAAATGATATGACATTAATTATTCATATAAAACTAACAGTACAGTTAAGGCCTCTTTACATATTCCAAAACGTTATTTAGCAAGTACGTTAGAGTCTGTGCGTCTCTATAATAATATAGCACTAACTTTAAACCCAGTCCCCAGTTTTAAACTTTAACCAAAATGAATTGTAAACCATTTGCATTCCACCACCTGAGCAACACAAACCGCACGTTTAAAAACTGTTTTATAAAGCTGAAATAAGGTCAGTTTAAAAGGGAGCATACACTCTATATACCTGCTGGTCTCTGGATCTTCAGGTGTCAGCAAACATAATGATGACCGTTAACTGAAGTTGCATTGAAACTGTGTTCAGAAGAGTACCAAAACCTGTTTTGGGTAATTATTATAAGTCAACATGATTTAGAAAAAAAAATTACAAACTTTAGTTTAAACAACTGTTCTATCAGTCCCCAATTATCTTTATGATTTGGGTCTAGAAAACAACGAGAAAAGAACAGCGATAATAATCAGAAGAGGAGCAATGATCAGTGCCCACAGTGGAATGATTAAGATCTAGAACAACTGATGTAGACCCGACCAAGTGGCCTTATTACTTTACAGGAAAGCCAGCTTTTCTGCTTCACCGTTTTAGAGGCAGCATGTGAGATGATCATGATTCCTGGAGAATTAATCATACATTTGGAAAAATACTTGAGATTCTTTTCTAAAACAACACAGCTTTTTAAAGGAGATCACATTATCTCATCAGTCCAACCTGTCACTGCAGTGGGATATGATCTGGTGCACAGACGGTCAAAGTGCAGTATAGTAAAGTCTAACACCGACTTCACTGTCCTTCAAACAGGCATCTTAGATGTGAAAAATTAACAACATATAACAAAATCACAAGGATTAGCCCAAACTAAATTAATGTTACATAGCAAAAAACATACATTATAAATAATTACAATTTTCTAGTATTAGCTGTGAATTGCATTTTGAATGAACCAGGTTAATGGACTGTTTCTTAGAGAACAGTGCATGCATGGCCTCTGCCAAGAGGCATTTAAGAGCCAAACTCTACAGTTTCCTCTGTGATGGGCTTGAACTCGTAGTTTCCTCTCCCGTCCATGTGGAGATAGTACTTCATGACAAAGAAGGGAACAATAAAGCAAATGATTAGTTGGACTGATCGTTGTCTGGTTCAATGGTTAATCCAAAGGAATGTGCTATAGTATACACAGAGAAAAAAATTACACAATATTTGATCAAAGTCTGAAATGGAACATTTCAGCATATACAGGACTGTCTCAGAAAATTAGAATATCGTGAAAAAGTATACTAGTAGGCTATTCAACTAATCACTTGAATCGTCTAATTAACTCGAAACACCTGCAAGGGTTTCCTGAGCCTTGAAAAACACTCAGCTTGGTTCAGTAAACTAAATCACAAGTATGGGGAAGACTGCTGATCTGACTGCTGTCCAGAAGACCATCATTGACACCCTCCATCAGGAGGGTAAGACACAAAAAGAAATTTCTCAAAGAGCAGGCTGTTCACAGAGTGCAGTTTCAAAGCACATTCACAAAAAGTGTGTTGGAAGGGGGAAATGTGGCAGGAAACGCTGCACAACCAAGATCTGGCACCTGCCCACAGTGCCAAAACCACCAGTAACTGGTGTACTGACCATGGCATTACTGTCCTTGATTGGCCTGCCAATTCCCCTGACCTGAACCCCATGGAGTCATTGTGGGGTATTGTGAAGAAGCTGAAAGACACCAGACCCAACAATGCAAATGAGCTAAAGGCCGCTATTGAAGCATCCTGGGCATCCATAACACCTCAGCAATGCCACAGGCTGATTGCCTCCATGCCACGCCGCATTGATGCAGTAATCTGTGCAAAAGGATTCCCAACCAAGTACTGAGTGCATTAATGGACATTTTCAAATGTTTGATTTTGTTTTGCTGTTATAATTTTTTTTTTTACTTGGTCTGAGGAAATATTCTAATATTTTTAGAAAGGATTTTTTAGTTTTCTTCAGCTGTACGCCATAATCAGCGATATTAAACCAATAAAAGGCTTGCGATATTTCAGTTGATTTGTAATGAATCCAGAATGTATGACATTTCATGTTTTTTTAATTGCATTACAGAAAATAAAGAACTTTATCACAATATTCTAATTTTCTGAGACAGTCCTGTAATGAGCAGCTATAGAGTACCTGCTCATTATAAACTAAAGAGCTCAAGATTTATCTCAGGAAGAACTGAACTCTGAGGAAAGTGGACTAGTTTTTTGTCATTACCTCATGGTGCTTCCACAGGGACTTTCTGTGTGACACTGTAAACAACGAAATGCCCACCTGTGGGTCAAACAGAACACAACATGTATAGAAGACACATTAAAACGTTGGGTTAAAGTGTTGATTCTTGATCTGATTTACTTCCAAGAAACCCCTGATGAAGACTCCACGACATAGTGCATGGGCCATGCAGACCAAGGTCCATGTGATATACTCTAGAGCAGGGGTCACCAACCTTTTCGAAACTAAGAGCTTGGTGTTGTGTCATACGAAGGGCATCCAGTGCTGACCTTTGAACTAGAAGAGTCAGCGTTCACCTTAACCTTATGTAAAATAACCAAATATTTCATGCTTTGTTATAGATATTGACATTTTTAAATCCATATAAATGCAAGTGTGAATAAACAGGAAGTGTAACGGAATAAAATAAAGTTTTAGATGCAGCTCACCGGAGGATTGTGCTTTTTATAGAAGAGGCTCATGAGCACCACATGTGGTCCTCGAGGGCTACTTGGTACTTGCGAGCACTATATTGGTGAGAGCATTTATTTGTTGCTGGTTTGTTCCTGGTTAAAAATGTTTAAAAGAGTATCATTCAATACAACATTTTATATAGGCAAAAAGATCACGGTTTTGAGGACTCACAGTCAGGAGCGTTGCATAGGGGGGAAAGGTTAGGACCATTCCAAAGGCCCCTGACAGACAGGGGCCCCCAAAAATAACATTTTATATATTTATGTCAGGTTTTGGGATAAGTTATTTAAAAATAGTAAAATTTGTTAATTTTTAAACAATATAAAAATAATGTAATATGTATTTTAAATAAACAATAACAGAATTTTTTCTAATTAAAAAATAAATTAAAATAAGTACAATCATTAATTCACCACAATAGCAAACTTTAATTGTTGGAAGGTGTTTTGAGATCACAAATGTCATGCTGAAATTTCACTCTCCTGCATTCATTGATTTTCCAATTATGTATCGATTCTCATACCTAAAGATCAATTAAAGAAAAAAAAAATCCACCTTGAACTGTGTGAGCCAGAATTACTTGCCGGGACATCAGTGCGGGAACTCCATGCTGACAGATACACGCAGAGCTCAATTTTTACGATCACTACGTGGTCGTAAAAATTGAGTGGTCGTAATTGAGTGATTGAGTCGTAATTGAGTGGTTGTAAAAATACGCAGTGTAGCACTATAAACTACTCGCACGCAAGAAGCCTTCATGAAGTCTTCACATTGAACTGTTTCATATGTGACACAAAGCTTTATGCAGTGAGCTAGGGCTGTCACGATTCATCAAATGATTCAAGGACCTCGATTAATACAATTCATTGAGCCAAAATGATCTGCCTTGAAGCTTCGTTACATTTGTCGTGTATTCAGCGCACTGTGTTCTGGGGCCAGGCGGCTAACACTAATGATAGCCTAGCCTTCTGATACATGGATGCCAACTGTGCGAAGATTATCACTTTTACTCGCTGCTCGGCCCCGCACTTCCTCTCTACCAGAGCTTGTTTTCATTGGTCAACATGGTGGCCAAACAGCCAATCACATGAGGGTCATACCATTATGTTAAAACAGAGAGGGGTGCAGCAGGGCCAGAACATTATGTGAAATTACCTTCTACAGAAGCACCATAGAGAGCATTCTGACCAGCTGTCTCTCTGTGTGGTATGGAGGCTGCAGTGCCTCCGACTGGAAGAACGTGAGGAGAGTGGTGAGGACAGCAGAAGGGATCATCGGGGCTCCTCTCCCCTCCATTAAGGACATTTCGTCCCAGCGCTGTGTTTCCCAAGCCCATAACATCATCAGAGACCCCTCACCCCCCACCATGGACTGTTCTCCCTGCTGCCTTCTGGGAAAAGGTTCCGCAGCATCCGCTGCAGGTCCACCAGGTTCTGCAAAAGCTTTTTCCCTGTTGCCATCAGACTGTTGAACTGCTGAACTATAAACTGGACTCTGCACCACATTTCCACATCTGCTCGCATTTTTGCACAAATGCCTTTTTGCACCATCATTTTTGCACATACAAATGGTTTAAATATTCTCCTGTACACTGTGATCGAAATTTCGTTCTGTATGCACTCTGTACATACAAAATGACAAATAAAGTTGTCTAAGTCTCTAAAACAAAGGGGTGCAGCTGTGAATAGAAGGTGTTTGTCAGGTTGTCCTGTAAAATTAACTGTGAAAGACAGGACAAAAAGCATGTGGTTGCAGCTTAAAGATGTTGAACAAAGCAGAGCTCCTTTATCACAGAATGAAAATAACTTTAAGAGCAGGTTCCACTAAAAACCTGCAGAGACATATCAGAGCGGTCAATTTAGAGACATTTTAGTTCTGGTTCTGTTCTATGAATTTGTTCGCAGTTGTTCTTAATTTGTGCAACCAAAAAGTTTGACTAAAATATTACACCGTTCTGTGTTTTCTTCAATTCTTAACTTAATTTTTATCTTAATAAGCCTTATCTATTAATAATTGCACAGTATTTTTCTTTCAGTTCTGCTGTATAGTAACTTTTAATTTAGCATTTCTTTCATATTAATTAATCTTGTGTGTAAGTCTTTGCTTCTGTGCAGTTTTGTTTTTTTGTTTTTGTATGTAGTTTCCTTAATATAAACTATATGCATCAAAATCCTTATTTTATTTTACGAGCATCCTGGTGTGGAGCTGCATATTGATTGACAGTCTGGATTTCTTTTTTTACTTTTTCCAAATCTGACCCAGTCAATTGAGGGACATTTTTTTAGTTTGTGGGACTGCGGGACCACACCGTCAACAGTCGATATATCCGAAAAAGTACATTCACGCTAAATTAGCCTGAGCAAGTGTGTTACTCTTCTCATGTTTTGAATAAAAACGTAATAGGGAATGTAGAGTGGTGGCCGAGTGGTTAGAGCACAGAGCTTCGGTCCCAGAGGTTCTGAGTTCAACTCCCGCAAGCTGCCATTCTGGGTCCCTGAGCAAGACCCTTAACCCCCAATTGCTCCCCAGGTTGCTGCACAGTGGCAGCCCACTGCTCCCCAAGGGGATGGGTTAAGATGCAGAAGTGAATTTCTCCATTGTGAGATCAATAAAGTTTAATTATTATCCCTTGTTGGTCACCCGCGTTTATCAGTTATGTTACTGGAAGCAAGGGAATAAACGCTGACAGATGACATGGCCACAAGTGTCGACTCGAGACGTCGTGGGTTCGGTGGGCGGAATACTTTGAAGACCTCCTTAATCCCACTAACACGTCTTCCATTGAGGAAGCAGAGTCTTATAATATAACCTGTCTCTGGTGTTGTCAGATGTTCAATCTCCTGAATTTTCTGACTTGCTGGTTTGCATATATCCAGAGAAAACCTTTGACCACCACTACTTTCATTCATGCCATCTGTAGCCAGTTTGAGATGTTCTTCCAAAAGTTAAAATGATGGAACACCGACAAACTGGCAGATGTCAATTTTCAAAGACCCACCCTACTGAGCAGCTTCAGTTTAAAACCTTGAATAAAAAGTCTAAACAGAACCAAGTGGATCTATTTTTTTGCTCTCATTTTCCAATTGATGGAAATCCATCACAGCGACAGAACTTTAACCCATGGTCTAGGCCTACCCATTTTTTCCACTCTCACACCTGAATTTCCCAACTATGGGACGGTACAGGTATTTCTATTTTATTAACCATGGGCAAGAATGATTTGAAAAAAAAGACAGCATTTATTGTCCCTGAATTTAAATTAGCAGTTTACATTTTTGATGAATATGTAATTATTTTTTATTGTCTTTGTGGACTAAAAAAGCCCAAAAAAGCTTAACTTTTGAAGTACACTAGAAGGGTTCTGTTTTATATAAATAGAATTACGATTTTAAATTAAACAAAATCCAGAATGCAATATGCAAGTGAGATTTTATGCATTTTTGGCTTCTCACCACTTTCACTACCGGGGCAGTTAACCAGATACGGCTGAGCTTTTAACATTTTGACCCTAGAACTTTTTAGTTAGGGTTAAGGATTTATCCTAAAAAAGAAAGAATCCCAAAAAAGAATTGCATTATTTGCTAATTGCATTTCCATTACTCATAAAATGAGCTTAAGTAATTACATTAAAAATCTGCAGAATATCAAAATTTTTTAAATAATCAATTACTAAAATAATCTTTTATGACATGCCTGCACTGAGCTGCTCCAAGCAAGAATGCACGGCATCACAGTCCCAGTGTTGTATAGTAATGAAGTAAAAATACTTCACTACTGTACTTAAGTATATGTTGGAGTACTTTATACTTTTCTCGAGTATAATTTTTTTTGATAACCTTTACTGCACTATATTTCCGAACTTAATTGCATACTTTTACTCCAATACATTTTCAATGTTTGGTTTAGTTACTCGTTACAAGAGAGAGAGAGAGAGAGAGAGAGAGAGAGAGAGAGAGAGAGACTCACGCACACAAGTGGTTTGACCCCACCTACTGATTGACTGCGACAAAGTTGGGACTTGCCTGGGCTTGTTCATCAGCACCGACAGGATAAGAAGCTGGTTCAGTAGTAAAGCAGGTTAAATTAACCTTGTGGTATAGGTAAAGCATCTAATAGCAGAGAGTCCCCATTTTTATTAACTTCATGTTACCTGCAGCCAGGTGTATCTATTAGCAGGTTTACCACTTCCTGTAGGTAAACTAAGCCTGGTTTATCACTTCACCATGTTCTTAGTATACACCCCCTGGTCTAAATTTTGCCTGCACTTGGTTGTGTACAATTTTAAAGTGCATAGCACTGCCATTACTTGAAGAAGGAAAACTGAAAGTTTACAAAAAGGTTGTATTTTCTGTCTAAATTTGGTCTAAATTTCTCCTGCACTTGGTTGTTTATATTATTTTAAGTGAATTTTACTTTCAAAGTTTACCAAAATCTAAAAAATGTCATTCAAACTGCATTTGCTTTGTTTTACTGTTTACTTATACTTTTTATTACATTACTTGAGTACATCTATTTTTACAGCCATTTTCATACTTAAGTACAACACATTTCAGATACTTTAAGACTTTTACTCAAGTAACATTTCAGTCAGTGACTTGGACTTTTACCAAAGTCATATTTTGGAGAGGTACCTATACTTTTACTTGACTCCGAGATTTCAGTACTTTATACAACACTGCACAGTCCCACTCTCTGTGCCCACTGACAGATGTGCAGTGGGTGCCTGCTGGAAAAGAAACAGCTCCATAACCGTGTTAGTGCATTTATTAGTTCTTCTTCTGCTCTGAGACCTCAGCAGAACAAAAACAAAACAAAGCGCCACGCTCCACCTAGTGGTCAGAAACATGGATGCAACATACATCACAGGAGCCTTCCCACCTCAGTCCAGAAGGTGAATTTTGAATGTCATATACCAGGTTAGTCTCCAAATTTAGTTTCCTTTTGGTTTAATAATGTATTTATAACTTATTTTTGAATTGATTCATTCTTGAAATTTGAATCGATACCCAGCCCTAGTGCGCATTCATACTTAGTATTCTGGCACCTAACGTAATAAAGCTATATTGATTAAATAACAAAAACTATTTGAAACCAAAAAACACTTAAAGGTGCATTGTGCAAGTTCCACTATTTTTACACAAGTTTGCCCCCTCTGGTGACAAGTTGAAACATTTTAAAATAAATGAAAAATGTCACAGAAAAATATATAAATAAATACACACTCTAAACAAGATAAAAGAGGTAAGAAAGTATTTCTGTGTTGTACATGATGATGTCAGTAGCCTAAATGGTCATATAACATTTGCTTGTGAAATGCCTTCTCTTCTCTAGTTTTTTTTAATTTTGACTGTTTTGTAATCATTTTGCACTAATTAAAAACAAAAAGTTTCCATCTGCATCAAACACCTATGCTGGTTGACCAAATCATTCTTGAATATCAGTTGGGGGCTGCACAACATCAATCCAGGTGATGAAAATGGCCCCTAGGCCGCACTTTGGACACCCCTGGGTTAAATATTACATAAGCATGAAAAATGCAAGTTAACAGAATATATTAGCCAACAATTATTGCACTCCACAAAGTCCTTTGCAATGTGAATATTGCACATATGAATATTGCCACTTAGATTTTTGTTATAGTGCAGCCTTAGTCTGATTATGAAATTAATTCTAGATAGCAAAATCCTGAGTCCCCTAATAGGTCCTTGTTAGTTGACACTTCAACAGGAACCAGTGACCTTTAGGTCTCATCTCCTGGAAGCTGCATCTGCAATAGAAACTCTGGACATGGCCCACCCAGCACTGATGTCCCTTGGAAGATGAAAGAACTTATCCTGGATGTAAAAGTTAAAGATCCACTGAACAAGATCTTCAACCAGACGTTCCCAGTTCACCCTCATCACTCATTCTGGTTTCTTGGGTCTATCTGGCAGGTCTTCTACAAGTCAAACGAACTCCTTACAAGGTAGTGATCAGTTGAGAATTCTAACCCTAGCTTAATCCAAACTTATAATATGATTACAAAATCTATCATTGACAGTTGACCCAAGTTGGCCAGGAACCAAGTATACTGAGTACCCCTGTCCGACATCATTCTCCCTGGGCAACTCTAAAGTCCCTTAAATGAAAGTTGCGTCATGGGCGTTCCGCTTTTTGCGGGTCACGTGATCTCCTGCGGCCATTTTGGGTCTAGGCTCAGCTAAGCTCAGCGCGTTTACAACACTGCGAGCGACCGATTTCTTTTATTTTTACTCTTGATTATTTCGAGTATTTCTTTATTTCGAAAATAAGCCACCATGCCAGGGTGTTGTGCCCACGGCTGCAGCAACAGCACTGATAAAGGGACGCGGATGTTCCGTTTTCCAAGCGATGAAGAGCGGCGTTTATTGTGGATCAACCGAGTCAGTCGCTTGGACCAAGAGACGAACAAAACTTGGAGACCTACAACAAACTCTCGCTTGTGTGAGGTATGTGGGCTTTTTTTTCTGAAGTCAGGGTTTCCTGCAGCGCTACGTTTAGCAAGGCGGCCGCCTCGCCAATATATTAAAAAAAAAAAAAAAAAAAAACGCGCAAAGCTTGTCTCTCCCCGCCAGTCCCCAACCGCTAAGCCGGTCGTGCGCGCTTGTCTCTCTCCCCCCCCAAATCACCTTTGTCATTATTAATTACTTGTTCTTACAACCAACCTTACAACCATCATATTTTACACCTGTTTATATGGTTCTGTGACGGCCTAAAAAAGTACCTAAATTGCAAAGCACTTATGTGTTAAAACTGGACAGAGATGATATTTGACCCAAATTATACATAAATGTTCAATTGGTGATCTCTCCTTCAAAATTTCATGTTTTCATATTTTTTTCATGTCACTTTTTTCATATGAAATATGAAAAATGGTACATTTATGTGAAATTTTCTTATGAAATTTTCATATGGACCACGCTAATGTGCACTAAGTAGGCCAAATCTGGGTGAATATTAAATACTTGTGGCCTACTATAGTAGTCTACTACTAGTACATTTACCACTCAGCCAGTGCTGTTGTATTTTCTTTTTAAAGACACACTGTAATCAGTTTAAGGGTCATAATGATCTCGATAAAACTAAATTTGTTGCGTATAAGTACTGCCACTGCTATGAAATTGAGTTCCAGAGTCACTATTCCTAATCATTGTGTATAATCATGGAATTTATTGCTAAAAATTTCTATTGCAGTCTCATTTTGATGAGTACCAGTTCGAGCAGAATCGTACAGATGGGAAACGTCCCTTGAAGAAGACAGCACTGCCCTCCATCTTCCACCATCGTACACCAAAGACACCTCGCCCACCACCAAAGAAGCGTTCTGCACCATCCGATGCCAAAGGGCAGCCATCAAAACTATTAAATAAAATTTTAAAGCCAATTCTGGAGTTCTTGCTTTATTTCATTGTGCTATACCATTATGTGTGTCTGATTTTGTCCTATGGGATCAATTCTGGACTTCAAGACAGGAAAAGAGAAGTATACAGTTCACTTAAAAATGTCTCTCTCAAGTCTTATTAAAATGTAATATCAGCTTTTCTGGATGTCTAGTAGGTGATCATCAACACTCAGTTGTGTTTTATTCAGAACACCTGCCTGAAGGGTATTAGAAGGTGCGAAACGCGCATAACATAACAGTGTTAAAGCGCCTGCCTGTGGCAAGTTTAGACCCAAAATGGCGGCACTCGCTGAGTTGGCGCAACTTTCATTTAAGGGACTTTAGGGCAACTCCAGAGCAGGTGATAGTCCAGCCCCTGGACTACCCTCCACACACACACACACACACACACACACACACACACACACACACACACACACACACACACACACACACACACACACACACACACACACACACACACACACACACACACACAGTCTTATTGTATGTCTAGGTTATTTGCTTATGACTTGTTATATGTCCTCCATAAACTGTCCAGGAACTACGGTACTAAAACACTTCCGGTCTTTTAGCGTTCTTCAAATCTTATTTAAAATTAAAGATTTATTGTTTACAGAGTTTTAATAATCAAATCAGAATAATCCATATCTGCATCTGGATGCATCGATAAATATACCCCCACCCACCCAGAGTTACTGCTGATTTCATCTGTATGGGGAGTCATCTACATCTATGCTGTGCCTTTGGCCTTACCGTTCTGCAGTGGCTGTAAATGTAGTCCTCCACATCGACACTCACTGCACTGGTACACTCATCCAGGATGGCAAACTGTGGCTTGTGGTAGAACAGTCTGGCCATCTTCACATTGAAACATATCCAACAACAAAAAAAAAAAAAAACTTTTTAAACTTCTTAATTCAAGTTCTTTACAAAGCAATGAGAAAAGAGTTCAGTACCATGGTGAGTCCTTACCGCCATTCGCTGCTTCTCCCCTCCACTGAGAACATCCATCCAATCCTGGACAGCATCCCAGCTGCCCTCCCTGTCTAGAATGTGGCCAAGCTGAACGTTGTCAAGATACTCCTTCAGTATCTGGACAAATATGAATCATGCTGTTCAATAGCACACAGGCAATGTAAGATGAACATGCATTAATGAATGTCCTGTGATCTACCTGATCTGAGATGCCTTTCCGACGCTGCTCTTCAACACTGTCTGGATAAATGACTTGATCCCTCAGAGAACCCAGGGTCATGTAAGGTCTCTGTCAGAAAGGCAGTCAAACAAAACAAAAGCATCCATCTCAATTTTGCTGATTTCAGCTGAAGTTATCAGTTATCAATAATGGCCCTAGCTCCTTGGCTTTTTCCATATCCAGCTAAAAATCAAGACAGTTTTCCCCATAAAGTGTCAACTAAAAAATCTAGTTGCTGAAGTGAAAGTCTTTATGAATACAGTGACTCGTTTTACAGATTCAAGCTAGCCTACTTTACAAAATGTGTGTGTGGGCAGACTTCCTAATCAAATAATGGGTGGGATTTTCACAATCCAATGATTTGGTTTAGGCCTACATTACAACAATCAGCATTTAGCTATAATCGAGTTCAATTCAATTCAATTTTATTTATATAGCGCCAAATCATGAAACATGTCATCTCAAGGCACTTTACAAAATCAAGTTCAATCATATTATACAGATTGGGTCAGATTATACAGATTGGTCAAAATGTCCTATATAAGGAAACCAGTTGATTGCATCAAAGTCCCGACAAGCAGCATTCACTCCTGGGGAACCGTAGAGCCACAGGGAGAGTCGTCTGCATTGTACATGGCTTTGCTGCAATCCCTCATACTGAGCAAGCATGAAGCGACAGTGGGAAGAAAAACCACCCATTAACGGGAAAAAAAAAACCTCCGGCAGAACCGGGCTCAGTATGAACGGTCATCTGCCTCGACCGACTGGGGTTACAGAAGACAGAGCAGAGACACAACAAGAGAGACAAAAAAGCACAGAAGCACACATTGATCTAGTAATCTGTTCTACATTAGATGGTAATAGTCGGTGATCTGTCCTCCCTGGATGATTTCACAGTCAACAGAACGTCAGACCAGGTGTACCTACTATGAAGAAAAAAGAGAGAGAACAAAAAGTTAAAAGCTGAAATGACAACAGTCATTTCAATGTAATGCAATGCAAATAATAATAATAATTAATAATAATTGAACTTTATTGATCTCACAATGGAGAAATTCACTTCTGCATCTTAACCCATCCCCTTGGGGAGCAGTGGGCTGCCACTGTGCGGCGCCTGGGGAGCTATTGGGGGTTAAGGGTCTTGCTCAGGGACCCAGAATGGCAGCTTGTGGGAGTTGAACTCAGAACCTCTGGGACCAAAGCTCTGTGCTCTAACCACTAGGCCACCACTCCCCCAAAAAATGGAGAAATTCACTTCTGCATCTTAACCCATCCCCTTGGGGAGCAGTGGGCTGCCACTGTGCGGCGCCTGGGGAGCAATTGGGGGTTAAGGGTCTTGCTCAGGGACCCAGAATGGCAGCTTGTGGGAGTTGAACTCAGAACCTCTGGGACCGAAGCTCTGTGCTCTAACCACTAGGCCACCACTCCCCCCTATCTGGAGAAGAGTAGACTGGAGAACAGTAGAAATCAGTAGAGTGAGAAAAGTAGGCCCTGATGTCCTCCAGTAGCCTAAGCCTATAGCAGCAAAACTATAAAAGGTAGCTCAGAGTAACATGAGCCACTCTAGTTATAAGCTTTGTCAAAAAGGAAGGTTTTAAGATTAGTCTTAAAAGTAGACAGGGTGTCTGCTTCACGGACCAAAACTGGGAGTTGGTTCCACAGGAGAGGAGCCTGATAGCTAAAGGATCTGCCTCCCATTCTACTTTTAGAGACTCTAGGAACCACCAGCAGACCTGCAGTCTGAGAGCGAAGTGCTCTGTTAGGAACATACGGAGTAATCAGAGCTCTGATATATGATGGAGCTTGATTATTAAGGGCTTTATACGTTAGAAGAAGAATTTTAAATTCTATTCTTGATTTAACAGGAAGCCAATGAAGGGAAGCTAAAATTGGAGAAATATGATCCCTCTTGTTGATTTTCATCAGAACTCTTGCTGCAGCATTTTGGATAAGCTGAAGACTTTGAATTGCAGTTCAATGCAGAAACTAGATAGTGCCGTTTCAAACTGATAGACATTGTAGAACGAAATGGGGACAAGGAGACCAGTGGTGTGCACAGTCATGCTAATCTGCAAACAGTTTATAGGGTTTCGACACCTGTAAGTACGATAATGTTCAAAAGATGTTTAACCGCTGTTTAGGCCACTGTCCTGACTCTTACTACACATGCGCACAGACTTCTCCACAACAGTGGCACAGATCCACAAAACCATGGTTAATAGCTGTGCTGACTTCTTCTTGTTATGATGTGGTCTTAATATTGTGATATCCTGGTGCATTTTTTTTATTTTGCAACAGTGCGCTGCTGTGTGACCCTTACCCATGTCTTTAACATGGGGGTCGCGGAGGTACTTCAGGGTTTTTTGCCAGATTAAGTCCCGACACTGCCCTTCAACCCCCAGACATGTAAACCTACTCTGTTATTTGTGGTTACATGGAAAATAACATACGGTGGTCTCTCTATTTTTAAATAGGGGGACCACCACCCCAGTCTGCCAATCCAGGGGAACTGCCCCCGATGTCCACGCAATATTGCAGAGCCGTGTTAACCAACACAGCCCCACAACATCCAGAGTCTTAAGGTACTCGGGGCGAATTTCATCCATCCCGGGGCCTTAGCACCAAGGAGTTTTTTAACCACCTCGGTGACCTCGGCACCAGAGACGGGTTATATTATAAGACTCTGCTTCCTCAATGGAAGACATGTTAGTGGGATTAAGGAGGTCTTCAAAGTATTCCGCCCACCGACCCACGACGTCCCGAGTCGAGGTAAGCAACACGCCACCCCCACTATAAACAGTGTTGGTACTGCACTGCTTCCCCTCCTGAGACTCCGGATAGTGGACCAGAATCGTCTCGAAGCCGTACGGAAGTCGTTCTCCATGGCCTCTCCGAACTCTTCCCACGCCCGAGTTTTTGCCTCAGCGACCAGCTGAGCCGCCTGCTGCTTTGACTGCCGGTACATATCAGCTTCCGGAGTCCCACAGGCAAATAAAGCCAGATAGGACTCCTTTTTCAGCTCGACAGCTTCCCTTGTTTGAGGGTTGCTGCCACGACATGCAACGACAACCTTTCAGCCACAGCTCCGACTAGGCGCCTCGACAATAGAGGCATGGAACATGGTCCACTCAGACTCAATGTCCCCCGCCTCCCTCGGAATGTGTTCAAAGCTTTCCCGGTGGTAGGAGTTAAAGCTCCGTCTCACGGGGGACTCTCTGGCTCCGATGGTGGTCGGTGCAGAGCTCCGCCCCCCCTCTTCACCCGATGAAACAACAACAAAGTTGATAATTGAACTACTGCCTAGGGTGTCCTGGTGCCAAGATCACATATGGACACAATTATGCTTGAACATGGTGTTCGTTATGGACAATCCATGACGAGCACAGAAGTCCAACAACAGAACTCCACTCAAGTTCAGATCAGGTGGGCCATTCCTCCTAACCACACCCTCCAGGTCTCACTGTCATTGCCCACATGAGTGTTTAAGTCCTCCAGCAGAACAAGGGAGTCCACAGGAGGGGTACTCTCCAGTACCCCCTCCAAGGACTCCAGAAAGGGTGTGTAATCTGCTGTTTGGCACATAAGCACAAACAATAGCCAGAACCCTTCTCCCTACATGTATGCGGAGGAAGGCTACCCTGGAACGAGGCAGTGTAGTTCAACTACTCTGTCTTCCTGACAGAGACGGACGGCTCTCCCTTTCAGCAGAGAGCGGTTTTAAGGAGGAAACACACCGAACGTGTTGCAAAGCAGAATACCCGCGTCCTACGCCTATGTTAGCTTTTAATTTTAATCAGTCAATAAATGTAAACCGGAAGCAGAACGCGATGGGTAAATTTGATTCAAGTTCTAATTTCAGATGCATATACGGTCCTGTTTCGCAGGAAATAAATGGGAAAACATCCCGTTCACTTCCGGGAGTATCCCAAAATAAGAGTTGTTGAAAGTAAAGCCCCATGGACGAAGTAATTGTGACAAGCTAACAAACTAAAATATGCTATATTCTAATCAGATATGGTCAAGACACTGACTTGTAGGAGATCAAAACATAGGATATATTACTGATAATAACTGAAAATTTTGTTTTGTATGCACCCTGTACATACAAAATGACAAATAAAGTTGTATAAGTCGAAGTCTAATACTTTACCCCATATTACTTGTAAATTGTCTTTCTTTAATTACTTACCCATGACAAAAGTTCTCTGCAGAATCACACAGCTGCGTACTTTCTACTATCTGGAGTAAATTTACGCTTTTAAAAACATGCCTGCAAGCCGTGGCGCTTATGCTATGCGGCCAGTGTATTTCCTCCTTAAAGTGACCAGATTTGATTTCTCTAATGAAAACTAGGGGCGTCTGTGATTTTGTTAAACACAGAATCTCTGCCTTGGGGTTGGTTTGTTTTGTCTGAACTGCAGACATCGATGGGGGCGGGAAAGGTGCGTTCGTAAAAGCCCTACTACGTCGAGACAGCGGCAGGACCGGGTAAATACCTCTTGTTGCGATAAACTTTTTTCAGGGTTTATACAGGAATGAGTAACTCTAATTTAATGCTTTTTAATGCTCTTAGAAATCATTTTAATGCCCATCACACACACACACACACTCTCTCTCTCTCTCTCTCTCTCTCTCTCTCTCTCTCTCTCTCTCTCTCTCTCTCTCTCTCTCTCTCTCTCTCTCTCTCTCTCTCTCTTCTTCTCTCTCTCTCTCTCTCTCTCTCTCTCTCTCTCTCTCTCTCTCTCTCTCTCTCTCTCTCTCTCTCTCTCTCTCTCTCTCTCTCTCTCTCTCTCTCTCTCTCTCTCTCTCTCTCTATATATATATATATATATATATATATATATATATATATTAAACTTGACAGTCAAAAAGGGAACTCAGTTAAGTCATTTTTATCATTTAAGGAGCAAAGCAAAGGTATAACCTATTCTTTCAAGGCAAAAATATGGAAACTCCACTCCAAGCCTTCATTTCATCATGCCTGGGTTAGTGTAATTTTCTTTATCTCTGAATTGGTCAGTCCTCACTCAGATGTCTGCAGCTGGTTAAAACGCTGCTGAACACCTTCTAATGGAAAAACATAAAAAGATCACATTAACCCATCATGGCCTCCCTTCACTGGTTGCCTGTTTATCTTAGAGTTCACTTTAAAGAACTTCTGTTTGTTTTTAAGGTTTTAAACAGCTTTGTCCAGCTTACTTAAATGAGCTTTTCCTTCACCTTTACATCCCTGCTTGCTCATTCACATCTGCTGACTAACTGCTTACGGTCATTCACAGTTCTGAGCAGAAGCTTAGAGGGAACAAGGCCTTCTCTACTGGGGCCCCTAAGTTAGAGAACGACTTACCTTTATACATTTGACAGGCCCCTCTGCTTTCCAGTTTTAAAACCTATCTTAAAACCTATAATTACTCATTGGCCTTCAAGCTTACTGAGATTTTATCTTTCTCAACTTTTCTTGGTACTCGTATTTCTGCTGTGCCGGCTGGTTCTATTATGTTTGATATCAAGTTATTATTATTATTATTATTATTATTGTTGTTTTAAACTGTTGAGTCTTTACCCAAGTCATTTTATTAGATGGTTTTTTGTTTTACCTCGTGTTAAAGTGCTATTTAATTAATGATGACAATGATGATGATTATGATTACAAGAAACCTTTGCATCACTTCCCAGAAGCTGGAAAGAAAAGACACAAAAACTTTTTTCACACCTCACTTAGTAACTCAAGGAATTATTTTAAACTAAATATTTAGGCTAAAATATTAAACTTTTTATTTGTTTTTCTTTTTTTTTCCTTCAATCCCACCGTTATGTTTAGTAATTTCTGCCAAAGGCTGCAGCATTTTGATTTAATACATCTGAATGCAGTATTTGCATTCCATACTCTGATTGGATGGAAAGAAACCTGTCTGTGATTGGCTGGTGAGGTGGACAGTTTTTGAAGTCACGAGCGCACAGACAGCCGAGTGAGCGCACAGCTGGTGTTGAGCGTGGAAGCAGCAGGTCGAGCGTGCGAGCAGACACAGAACCGAGCGCGAAGATAGTGGATTGAGAAGAGTTTATCAGATTTGAGCGCGCGCCAAACAGATTTTGAGAGCGTGCGTGATGTTTAAACACTGAATACCTGTCTCACTGCACGCTCAAAAGGCACAAATATCGCTGCAGAAGTTGGTATATGGAATGATGGCTGAAAAATAAGAGGGTATACGCCGTATACCCGCGTATACCCTGGACTACATCACTGCCTGTCCGACTTCATGTGAGATCGTAAAGCATTGACACCCACTGTGCAAAGCTTAATTTTTTTTACAAACACGGCAAAATCCTTTGTCATCTTTACCGTCGACAGGCTGCAGCCATGTCCCGAATTCCTCGTTTTCCACCCACTTTTGTTGAAATTTGCATTTTGCCCATTCTCTAGCTCTTTCTCCGCCTCAAGCTTCTTTTCCAAACATAGTAAAAACATACGGCTTTAAGATCAACCGGAAGCAGTTCAGCGTTATTTTTTTAGAAAAAAAAATAAGGCATTTAATGCCACCGATAATCACATTTAATGACTTTTAATGCCAATAAAGGCCTTAATTTAAAAAAAATATATATTTAATGACTTAATGCTTTTTAATGACTCGCGGAAACCCTGTTTTTTACTCCATCATGATACACTGAAATGGGGTACAGCTTTTGCCGGGGACAGGTCATCCAAAACGGGGTCCATATCAGGACATCGGGGGCATCTCGTCACCCTACCGAAGGGGCGGAGTGATATTACACACTTCGGAAGAATATGTAATCCGCTGCATCATATATGGACAAAGACTCACGTAAATACATGGTGAGCCTTATAGTCCGAAAAATAGGGTAGGTGTGTTTATGGCAGCTAACCAGATGTAAATGGTGGGCTAAAGAGGTAGAAGAAGACAGTATGTTTACCCGATGCACACAGAAAGACGAAGATATTAAGATGGGGAAGCCTGTATGTGAAGAACATATGGATGTTTTTCAACTAAATAAAAGCTGAATGCTTTAGATACTGTGGGTGGTTGTTTTAGACTTCAACAAAAACATAGCATTTAACAAAACTGTGCCGCTTGAAACACTTTATGTCAGTACAGGCAAACTTGTTTTGTAGCGAGGGCTACTTTGAATCCGACCATTTTGAATGAGGCTGGTGCGCGCGAGCCGCACCAAGTTAAAAAAATTTGGAGGTGCACAACCTTGCACTGCGGCTGCTCACGGTACCCACGCTTGGGGACAACATGATTGTGTCACTTTTGGCGCACGCACCCTCATGCCTTGAGTATAAACCTAACTTTACAGTTTTGCTGAAGGACATTCAAGAGCTTAACTGACCTTTATACAATTAAATTGTATTTATATAGCGCCAATTCATGAATCATTTCATCTCAAGGCACTTTCCAAAGTCAAATTCAATCAGCTTATACAGATTGGACCAGATCATACAGATTGGTCAAAAAAAAATTCTATCCAAGGAAACCCAGTAGATTGCATCAAGTCTTGACAAGCAGCATTCACTCCTCCTGAAGAAGCGTAGAGCCACAGGGACAGTTGTCTGCATTGTCCATGGCTTTGAAGCAATCCCTCAAGCATGAACTGAGCAAGCATGAACCATGGAGAGGAAAACTCCCCTTTAACAGGAAGGAAAAACCTCCAGCAGAACCAGGCTCAGTGTGAACGGTCATCTGCCTCGACCGACCGAGTCGAGGCAGATGACCTCGACTCAGTCGGTCATTCCTCAGATGAGGAAGACAGAGCAGACACACAATAACAGAGACAAAAAAAGCAGAAAAGCACACATTGATTCAGGAATCTTCTCTATGTTATATGGTAATAGCGGATGATCTGTCTTGTTTGGATGATGTCACAGCCAACAGAACACCAAACCAGGTGCACCTACTATGAAGAAAAAAAAATGACAGAACAAAAAGTTAAAAGCTGAAATGATAACAAGCAATGCAAATTGGAGAACAGTAGGAGAACTCAGCAGAGTAAAGCCCCATTTACACTACCCTTGTTAAACCGATCCATGCCAAACTCGGACAGAGCTTGGATCAGTTAAACATGCCGAGCTTGGTTCTGACGACCGTTGACACATCACACTAGCACGGTTCCTCGCCTCCTCGTGACGATCTATGGTACTACTGCTCTCTAGGATTGAAGGAGGGACTCAAGCAAATCAAAATGGTGCCGCCCGAAACATTCAGGAAGTTATGCTTGGATATAATTGTGATATTTCGTTGTTTGCGGAGAGTCAGGGGAAGAAGGCAACATTTGGTGAATTTACTTGACAGAGTCGGCTTCTGGGAAGTCAATAAGACAAACGAACGTCTAATCAGGGTTTACAGACGCAGGAAACAATGACAGATGTTGAGGTTCATCACACTGCTAAGCAGAATCACCACTGGAAACCGTGTGGCACGGTAAGGAAGCTAGTATTTTTATGAATGTCTGAAACCGCAAAATTAGTCAGCTGACTGTAAGGAGATGACGCGGTCTGCTCATGCGCTGTTTGTTATCTGAAAACCGTGCCACCAAAAAACCGGGCCGAGCCCACCCATCAAACTGGTCTAGAATTAGCACGGTCTGGTTGTGTCTGGCACGGTTCAGTTCAGTTTGCGATTCATTTACACTCGAAAGTTATCTCAGTTACCGAGCTCGGACCGGTCTCGGCACGGTTAAAAAAGGGTAGTGTAAACGGGGTATAAGAGAAATCGACCCTGATGTCCTCCAGCAGCCTAAAGCCCCATTTACACTATCCTTGTTAAACCGATCCAGGCCGAGACCAGTCCGAGCTTGGATCAGTTAACCAAGCCCAGCCTCGTTCTGATGACCGTTCTCTGGGATTGAAGGCGGGACCGAGCAAATCAAAACGGCGGCGCCCGTAACATTCAGGAAGTTAAGACTCGGCTTTTAGGACGTGGATAAGACAAACGAACGTCTAATAAGGATTTACAGACGCAGGAAACAACGACAGACGCTGAGGTTCATCACACTGCTAAGCAGAATCATCTCTGGAAACCGTGTGGCACGGTAAGGAAGCTAGTATTTTTATGAATGTCTGAAATTTGTCTGAATGGAGTGTGAATTGGGACATGCAGCCAGACTGCCGAAAAAAACGCGGACAGTCAGCTGACTGTAAGGGGATGACGCGGTCTGCTCATGCGCTCTTCGTTATCAGATAACCGGGCCAGAAAAAACCATGCCGAGACCTCCCCAAGAACTGGTCTGCATTTAGCGCGGTCCGGTTATGTCTAGCGCGGTTCAGTTCAGTTTGCTTACTATTTACACTCGAGAGTTATCTCGGTTACCGAGCTCGGACTGGTCTCGGCTCGGTTAAAAAGGGTAGTGTAAACAGGGTATAAGCCTATAGCAGTATAACTATAGAGATAGCTCAAGGTAACTTGAGCCACTGTAACTATAAGCTTTGTCAAAAAGGATAGATTTAAGTCTTAAAAGTAGACAGGGTGTCAGCCTCAAGGACCAAAACTGGGAGTTGGTTCCATAGGAGAGGAGCCTGATAAGTAAAAGATCTGCCTCCCATTCTACTTTTAGAGACTAAGAACCACCAATAGACCTGCAGACTGAGAGCGAAGTGCTCTGTTAGGAACATACGGGGTATCAGAGCTCTGATATATGATGGAGCTTCATTATTAAGGGCTTTATATGTGAGAAGGAGAATTTTTTGTTTTTTTTGTTTTAACAGGTAGCCAATGAAGGGAAGCTAAAATTGGAGAAATATCATCCCTCTTGTTGATTTTCATCAGAACTCTTGCTGCAGCATTTTGGATCAGCTGAAGACTTTGAACTACATTTTGTGGACTTCCTGATAGCAAAGAATTACAATAGTCCAGCCTTGAAGTAACAAATGCATGGACTAGTTTTTCAGCATCACCCCTGGACAGAATGTTTCTAATTTTGGCGATATTACGGAGGTCAAAAAAGGAAACTCTGGAAACCTGTTTAATATGGGATTTAAATGACATGTCTCGGTCAAAAATAACACCAAGATTTTTTACTTTATTTCCAGAGGCCAAGTGGATCCCATCCAGATTAAGTGACTGATTAAGTAGTTTATTTTTAAGGACTCTGGTCCAAAGATTAACAATTCTGTTTTGTCAGAATTTAAATGCAGGTTATTTAAAGTCATCCAGCTTTTGACGTCATCAAGACATGACTGCAGTCAAAGTAATTGATTGGATTCATCAGTATCTATGGATAAATATAGCTGAGTGTCATCAGCATAACAGTGGAAATTAGTCCCATGTTGTTTGATAATTTTGCCAATCGGAAGCATATATATAGTAAAGAGAATTGGTCCAAGGACTGAACCCTGTGGTACTCCACAAGTGACCCTAGAGTTTGAAGATTTATTATTAACATGAACAAACTGGAATCTGTCCGATAGATAAGATTTAAACCAGTCGAATGCTTTCCCCTTAATCCCCACAGTATGCTCAAATCTTTGTAGGAGAATATTGTGATTAACTGTATCAAATGCAGCACTGAGATCTAACAGGACAAGTACAGACACAAGTCCATTATCTGAGGCCATGAGAATATCATTAGTGACCTTCACCAGAGCTGTTTCAGTGCTATGATGAGCTCTGAAGCCTGACTGAAACTCCTCAAGTAGGTCATTACTTTGTAAATGTTCACAAAGTTGATTAGCAACTACTTTCTCAAGAATTTTAGATAAGAAAAGAAGATTAGATATATTCTGTAATTTACTAACTCATCAAGAGATGGTTTCTTAAGTAAAGGTTTAATGACAGCTACTTTAAAAGCCTGTGGTACATATCCATTTACTAAGGATAGATTAATCATGTCTAAAATAGGACCACTGATCAAAGGGAATATCTCCTTAAACAACTTGGTTGGGATTGGGTCTAACATACAGGTAGAAGGTTTAGATGACGCTAACATTTTAGATAGCTCAGAAAACTCTACTGCTTCTAAACAGTTCAAACACCGTGCAGGTTCTAAAGATTCCTCCAACACTGCCTCGCTTACTGAGGACGAGGTAATCATGTTTGGGAGGATGCCAATTATTTTATTATTTATGGAATCAATTTTATTTATGAAGAATCCCATAAAGTCATTACTGCTAAGAGCTAAGGGAATGGATGGATCAACGGAGCTGTGACTCAGAGTAAGTTTGGCAACTGTACTGAAGAGAAATCTAGGATTATTTTTATTCTCCTCAGTTAATGATGAAAAATATGCTGGTCTAACTCTGCGAAGGGTCTTTTTAAACAACAATAGTCTTTCCAGATTAGGTAGGATTCCTCATGGTGTGTAGAGCGCCATTTTCTCTCCAATTTCCTAACATTGTGCTTCAAAGAACTCAGCTCTAAATTAAACCAGGGAGCCAGTTTACTGTGAATAATCACCCTCTTTTTCAAGGGAGCTACATTATCTAATGCAAAACACAATGAGGAAGAGACACCATTAACAAAAGCGTCTATTTGTGAATGGGAAGAAACAACATTGCTGCCATCTGCAGGGCATTTCTGCAATACTGAGGATATTAAAAGGGAGACAGACTCTAAAGTTTGATACAGCATTATCTGATAAAGATCTACTATAAGGAAACCTTTTCTGGGGGATGGAGAACTCAGTTAAACTGAACTCAAAGTAGGGCTGGACGATATAGAAAAAAAGCATATCGATATTTATCAAAATGATTTACAACCTGGCTCTTATGATATTGCTAAATGACACACAAACACTAAATCTCAATTAAATCCTTATTTAACCAACATTTTTACCCATAACTGATTTTTTTAAAGAAAAATAACCCAACTTAAGAGACCTAGGTGATGTTATTAAATACTGACAAAGAATAAACTAAAGTGACCAGTAAAATGACCAAAATAAATATAACAAATAAATAATTTACCTATTTAGGTGGGAATAGTACACTAGTTACTTCTCAGGTTTCATTCTCTTTCTATATATTCAATTGAGAGGCTGATGCAGGGCTGAGGTCCGAGGTTGTGGCGTGGGAAGACACAGATTGCAGCTCATTTTGCACTGATTCCCTGCACTCGTTGCACAATTTAGAGAGCGCTGTTAGAGAAAAACGTGCGGACCGGAACTTTATATCGCAGATCAAGAGTGGCAGGTAATTGTTTGAAGCCAGGTTTTTCAACTGCAGACTACAGCAGCATATCCATCACTATGAAGCATGTTACTGCATGCATGATGTCCTTATGCTGCTTGGACGCTTTGTCATTTTATCACAAAGAAGGGAGCCCAGGTTAGCTGCTATACCTGCTTTGTTTTGGAAGAAATTCCATAAGATTCCTCTGACATCGCAGAGCCGCGGAAGGGCTGAAACTGCTCGCGCTGCTGCGGGTGTGCCTTACGTGATGAAACAAGTTGGTTGCGTTACCAGACTTTGTTTTTACCGGTTCCTTGCAAATTTTACAAATCACTGTGGTTTATTTCTGTCAGACTGGTGAACTAGTAAAACCCCGTTTTTGGACAGTTTCCTCCGCCGCTCCTTGCTGCGACATATTCGCGTGCTGTGTGTTTTGGTTTGAGATGGTGGCGCTTTCTGACGGCGTACCTGGGTCCGCAATTACGATTGGTTGAGAGGAAGTAGTGACTGTAGCATCAACTAATATGATAGGCTGAAAGGAAGGAAGGAAAACTGTCTCTATATCGAACTTTTATCTACCCTTTTTTTTCCTATTGCGCCACACGTCTATCGATCGATATATATTGTTGACAGAAGTTGTAATCTTTGGACCAGAGTCCTCAAAAAATAAACTTCTTAATCAATTACTTTATCTGGATGGCATTAACTTGGCCTCTGGTAACAAACTAAAGAATCTTGGTGTTATTTTTGACCAAGACATGTCATTTAAATCCCATATTAAACAGGTTTCCAGAGTTTCCTTTTTTCACCTCCGGAATATTGCCAAAATTAGAAACATTCTGTCCAGGAGTGATGCTGAAAAACTAGTCCATGCATTTGTTACTTCAAGGCTGGACTATTGTAATTCTTTACTATCAGGAAGTCCACAAAATGTAGTTCAAAGTCTTCAGCTGATCCAAAATGCTGCAGCAAGAGTTCTGATGAAAATAAAAAAGAGGGATGATATTTCTCCAATTTTAGCTTCCCTTCATTGGCTTCCTGTTAAATCAAGAATAGAATTTAAAATTATTCTTCTAACGTATAAAGCCCTTAATAATCAAGCTCCATCATATATCAGAGCTCTGATTACCCCATATGTTCCTAACAGAGCACTTCGCTCTCAGACTGCAGGTCTGCTGGTGGTTCCTAGAATCTCTAAAAGTAGAATGGGAGGCAGATCCTTTAGTTATCAGGCTCCTATCCTGTGGAACCAACTCCCAGTTTTGGTCCGTGAGGCAGACACCATGTCTACTTTTAAGACTAATCTTAAAACGTTCCTTTTTGACAAAGTTTATAGTTAGAGTAGCTTATGTTACCCTGAGCTACCTCTATAGTTATGCTGCTATAGGCTTAGGTTACTGGAGGACATCAGGGTCTATTTTTTCACTCTACTGAGTTCTACTGTTCTCTTTAATTTTTTTCTTCATAGTAGGTACACCTGTTCTGGCGTTCTGTTAGCTGTGACATCATCCAGGGAAGACAGATCACCCGCTATTACCATATAATGTTGAAAAGATTCCTGGATCAATGTGTGCTTTTCTGCTTTCTTTGTCTCTGTTATTGTGTATCTGCTCTGTCTTCTCTAACCCCCAGTCGTCGAGGCAGATGACCGTTCACACCGAGCCTGGTTCTGCCGGAGGTTTTATCCTTCCCGTTAAGGGGGAGTTTTCCTCTCCACTGTCGCTTCATGCTTGCTCAGTATGAGGGATTGCTGCAAAGCCATGGACAATGCAGATGACTGTCCCTGTGGCTCTACGCTCCTTCAAGAGGACTGAATGCTGCTTGTCAAGACTTGATACAATCAACTGGGTTTCCTAAGATAGGTTTTGACCATTCTGTATGATTTGACCTTGGAAAGTGCCTTGAGATTCATTTCATTTCATTTCCTTTATTTAACCAGGTAAACCCCGTTGAGATCTGGATCTCATTTTCAAGGGGGACCTGGGCAGAAATCTGCAAAAACACTACAACCTGGTTACAAAAATAAAAACCAATTAATACATATGCACAAATATAAAACAATAAAAACAATTTAAAAGCAGTGACACTGTTTCATACAAGCTTGTTGTCTATCTTTAAGAACCGCTCGAAATAAGTCCAATGAGATGACATGTTTCATGAATTTGTAATATATTAATAAAATTGAATTGAATTAAGTTATACATTTTAAGCATCATGAGTTCCTTAAACTGCATATCTGGAATAAATGTTCAGACTTTGTAGACTTTTAGGTTCTGATTTGATCATGACCAGTTTATTTTATCAGTCTCTCAGGTGCTAAGGTATGCTTGCACACACCTGAGCTACTTCAAAATGCTGCTGTTCTATCATGCATATTCAATTCAATTCAATTTTATTTATATAGCGCCAAATCATGAAACATGTCATCTCAAGGCACTTTACAAAATCAAGTTCTATTATCTTATATTGTTCAGTAATAGGCTGATGTTTTTTTCCAACTGTTTTCCACTGTTTTCCTTTAATATTGCACCTTTTTAAGTATGCCGTATTACCAATAATTTAGCTAAATTTACTCTGGTATTTATTTATTTTTGTACTTTTTCAAACCTGAGCCAAACTCTGAACATTAACCAAACTGCAAAGAAAAATGAGAAGAGGTGGTTTACCTGTGGAACATAGAACAGCTTTCCTCGCTCAGGTTTCGTCAGACTCCCACCAAACAATGGCCACAACTACGGAGAAAAATAAACAAAGCAACAATACATAAGGAATTGAGTCATGGATAAACTTTGTCAGTTGTCAGACTGACTCACTTGTTTCTATTTTCTAAAGAAATCCTTAATCCTATTTCAACGATAAGATTGATTTTACAGTTGCACTTTTTAGCTAAAACATCAAATTTGTGAGCCAGTTTTTTAATATCTTACTCTGTTGCATAGTTCTTTAAAGTATTATTCTATGTCTGTATTTATGCTAAAATCCTTATGAGTATTAAGGAATTTATCGCATTGAAACTCATACTATAAGTGTCAGGGTTTAGTTTTGTTCTGGCTTTGGTTTACTATTAGTTTTCAGTTCTTCCTCCTTGTCAGGGTTTAGTTATGATCTGGCTTTATTTACTGTTAGTTTTCAGTTCCTCCTCCCCCTCTCACTCAGCTTACCCTTCACTTCCTCTGCAGTCAGTCACACCTATTGGTCATTAATTAGTCAGACTCACTCCACCTGCCAGCCTACCTACATAAGCCTCCCTCTGCCTTCACTTTCCTGCCGGTCCGTCATCAGATTCTACTCACTCCTCGCCTGTCTACCTGGTTTGCTCCTGCTACTGTATCCTGCCTCAGTTTACCGTTGTTAGTCTCTGCCTGCTGCTAGATGTTAACTGTCTCACCTCTGCACTTCTTGTGAAGCTTCCGATCCTGCTGTGACTCTGGCCTACAAGTATTCACCCTGCCGTGTTGCTGGTCCTGCTGTTGCTCTGGCCCACAAGTATTCACCCTGCCGTGCTGCTGGTCCTGCTGTTGCTCTGGCCTACAAGTATTCACTCTGCCGTGCTGCTGGTCCTGCTGTTGCCCTGGCCTATAAGTATTCACTCTGCCGTGCTGCTGGTCCTGCTGTTGCTCCGGCCTACAAGTCTTCACTCTGCCATGCTGCTGGTCCTGCTTGCCAGTTCCTGCCACCTCTCTGCTCCAGCCAGAACTCTCTCCGGGCCGTCAGCTCCTGCCTTCATCTACACCTCTGTTCCAGTCCCGGCCTGCCTCTCTGGTTTCATCTATCATTATCCATCTTCTTTTCAATAAACTCTCAATTTTAGCTCCGTGTGTGTGGTTCTGAGTTCATTGAAGACAAATCATGACAATAAGTAAAACATTCCATTCAGAGATCAGTTACATTAGGTAATACATATGAACTTCTTAACTGTACAGATTTTGAAACACCTAGAGGGTGGAGCTTGAACACATCTTCAGTGAAGGACCCAGGGTCATAGGGTGTTTCGAGTATTTGATCTTCAGACACCCTCGCCTGGGCAACTCAACCGGGGTTGATCAGGCCCCAGTTTGTGTTCAAGCAGCGCGCTACTCCATGCGTCTCCCCTCTTGATCCACAGCTACCTTGAGGCTTTTTCAGCAGCCTCACTGATGTTTCTGATGGCTCTTCTCAGGCAACCCTCTGATGCCAAGGGGCCTGAATGCCCGATGCACAGTGTGACCTAGGAAGCCCCTATAGCCCACTTCTATTGGCTCCAGGTGATCCTCTGCATGCCTCAATCAGCTCAAGATATTTAGCCTTCTTCTTTTTGTGAGTCTCCTCCATCCTGTCCTCCCAGGGGACTGTAAGCTCCATTAGCACAACTTGCTTTGTCGAGTCAGATGTTAAGGCCTGATCTGTCCTCAGTGACATCCTTGCAATGTGATCTAGGAACTTTAACTGCCTCCCGAGGTCCACATGCAACTGCGAATCACGGGCTATGGCTAGCAGTCCAGTTGTGGCCTTACGTTCTCCTACAGGTTTCTCCCCCACCCTGATAAAGGAGATATTGTGCCTCAATGGGGACTGATGCTTTGACTCCAAGATTCCGGTGCAGATGGTGTCTGCTACTGCTTTCAACACCTGGTTAAAGCGCCACGTGTACCTCCCCTCTCCTAGCGCTTTAGGGCAGCAGCTCAGGATGTGCTCCAGGGAACCATGAGCCGGGCACAGTGGGCATGTTGGTGCTTCTACAATGCCCCAGGTATAAAGGTTAGATGGACTTGGAAGGACATCAAACACCGACTAGATCAGGAACTTAATTCTTGCTGGTTTAGACTTTCATAGTTCTGTCCAGGTGATCTTCCGGGCAGATGCATGGTCCCAATTAGCCCAGGCTCCTTGCTGGCGCATTGCCACAGTTCTACTTTAGCGTTCCTCCTCCACCTCTGCACGAATCTCTCCCTGCACCATCTGGCGTCGCTTTCGTCCTCGGGCTTGGTCGTGGCGTGGCTTTGTGTGGCTACCTAGACCAGCTCGTCCAACTGCCACATAGCCAACTAAGACGCTATGTCTTAGTCTCGCTTCTGCTTGGTCGACTGCCTCTTGTACTCGCCATTTCCTCCCAAGTAGATTAATCACACTTTCAAATATATCAATATATCATTGATCCTTCCATGGGTAGAACAGTCCAAGTAACAAACGTTAACACCATCAATTAGAGTTTAACAACATTAAATTAAATCCCAGTTGTCATTATGATTCATATTCCCCATAATGATAAACAGTATTACTATAGTTTTTGTGACTGGGCTTGGGACCTTTTGATGGGGCTTATGGTTGGAGTGGTTTGGCTTGCCCTGAGCTGTTTTCTGTGGTTGTGCTGCTGTGGGCTTGGGTTGCTGGAGGACATCGGGGTCTATTTTTCTCACTCTGCTGAGTTCTCCCACTGTTCTCCAATTTCCATTGCTTTTTGTTATTTCAGCTTTAAACTTTTCTTCACAGTAGGTACACCTGGTTTGATGTTCTGTTAGCTGTGACATCATCCAGGGAAGACAGATCATCCGCTATTACCATATAACATAGAAAGGATTCCTGGATCAATGTGTGCTTCTGGGCTTTTTTTGTCTCTCTTTTGTATCTCTGTGCTCTGTCTTCCCCAACACCCAGCCGGTTTAGGCAGATGACCGTTCACACTGCGCCCGGTTCTGCTGGAGGTTTTCCGCTTGTTAAAGGAGAGTTTTCCTCTCCACTGTTGCTTCATGCTTGCTCAGTATGAGGGATTGCTGCAAAGCCATGGACAATGCAGACGACTGTCCCTATGGCTCTATGCTCTTTCATGAGGATTGAAACCCAGTAGATTTGATGCAATCCACTGGGTTTCCTAAGATAGGAAACCTTTTGACCAATCTGTGTAATTTGATTGAATTTGACTTTGTAAAGTGCCTTGAGATTACATGTATCATGAAATGGGCACTACATAAATAACATTTTATTCAATTGAACTTCCCTCCTGCTTCTCATACATACTTTCTGTAGTCTGTACAGCTCCACAGTTGTAATTTGTAAATGTAAACTTGTAGTATTTCTGTGAAGCTATTGCATCAAAGAATAGTGGAACCACTATTCCAAATGTCTGAAATCTAGGTGATTAAACAAACAATTAAGTTTTAACAAACATTAACAATGTTTGTGCAGCGAAGTATTTTTCAGAGAGTCAATTATGTTTATAGTTAAATGGCATCTTGTGTTTTAAGTGCTGTAACACCAAAAGTATTTGTGAAAGAATTAGGGACTGTAGAAACATTAAAGCCTCCTCCTTAGAGGGATTTAGGAAAAAAAAATATGACTGCTTCTGTCCTACTTTTAAAGTGTGACAAAATGGCCGTGGCTCTGCTTAGCCCAAAATTGGGCTGGTCGGGGTTGTGGAGTAAAATCAATTCCTAATACTAGTTTAAATGTAAACTACCATTGTTGATTCTGATACTGGGACAAACTAGCCACATAAGCGTTATTTAACAGCTTCAGACCATTTCATCAGTCTAACACAGGGGTCTTCCATTCCAGTCCACTTGAGGTCTGCTGTCCTGCAACTTATACATGTGTCCCTGGTCCAACACACCTGAGTCAAATAATCAGGTCACTATCAGGACTCTGGAGAACTTGACTGCATGCTGGAGAGCTAATTCAGCCATTTTATTCAGATGTGTTGGACCAGGGGCACAGGTAAAAGCTGCAACACCAGGCCTCGAGGACCGGATATGAAGATCCCTGCAGTCCAGCAGCACTTGTGCTGAATAAACATTTGAAGAGCACCAATGCAAATTACAGGAGTTGGGGTTCAAAACGTAGTCCTCAAGTTTCTGGCAACATATATATTTTCTCATTTTGACTAAATAAAAAAATATTCAACAACGGCAAAGAACGGAGACACAAAACATGACTAACCTGAGCCATGGTGAGGACTGATAGTATCAGAGTGATGCTGGGGACAGCATCTTTGATAACTTCAAGTCATCCAGCGAGGAACCAAGCATCTTTGTTTCTTCAGAACTACTCTTTAGCCCCATTTACACTACCCTTGTTAAACCGATCCATGCCGAGCTCGGTCCGAGCTTGGATCAGTTAACCAAGCCGAGCTTGGTTCTGACGACCGTTTACACATCACGCTATCTCGGTTCCTTGGTTTCCTCGCCTCCTAGTGACGATCTGCGGTACTACTGCTCTCTGGGATTGAAGGAGGAAATCAAGCAAATAAAAATGGCGGGGCCCGTAACATTCAGGAAGTTATGTTTGGTTATATTTCGTTGTTTGCGGAGAGTCAGGCGAAGACGGCAACTTTTGGTGAATTTACTTGATAGAGTCGGCTTTTGGGACGTGGATAAGACAAACAAACGTCTAATAAGGATTTACAGACGCAGGAAACAACGACAGACGCTGAGGTTCATCATGCTGCTAAGCAGAATCATCACTGGAAATCGTGTGTCACGGTAGGGAAGCTAGTATTTTGATGAATGTCAGAAATGTCAGCTGGCTGTAAGGAGATGACGCGGTCTGCTCATGCGCTCTTTGTTATCTGAGAACTGGGCCAGAAAAAAACCAGGCCGAGCTCACACATGGAACTGGTCTGCATTTAGCGCGGTCCGGTTGTGTCTGGCTCAGTTCAGTTCGCGTTCCATTTACACTCGATAGTTATCTCGATTACCGAGCTCGGACTGGTCTCGGCACAGTTAAAAAGGGGTAGTGTAAACAGGGTATTTGTTAAAGCGGAGGAGAAGGCCGGACACAACATGAACTATTAAAAATGTTATTTTAGTAGAGGTGTTTTCCTGTCAGCTGTTTTGACAGTGTGGTTCAAATGAGAACCATTTCTAACCCAGAATGAGGTCTAGCTGTATTAGAGAAATGAAACAGAACAAACTCACCTCTCCAAGCACTCTAAACAACGAGCTTTTTCCACAGCCGTTTGGTCCACACACAAGAACATTGGTGCCAGACCTCACCTTCAAAATACATATACGAAAACTTATGAGCTTACTGAAAATGTTCTTGTTTCTCTTATTCAAACACCACAATGTTTTATTTGAGAGTATCATTCAAGGCCACCCAGACTAGATTCACACATCAACACCCTATGTTAGATATATACTTTCCATTTATCCTTTTTAATAGTTGTACAGAAAAATATGAAGACATGATGCAGAATCAAGTCTGTGTAATGAAAGAGTAAATACTTTTTAACATGGTTACTCTGTTCCATGTAGGCTGCTGCCCTTTATTTTCATATTTGAAACAACAAATTGTGGAGAGACATTCTCTGCTATATTGTGTGTCTCTACATATCATAAAGGGCTGGCAAAAAAAAAAACAGGGCCATTTTATGATCCCAGCCAAGCACTGAATAGCACTAAAGGTTCTTGCCAGCTGCTATTTTATTGGGATTTTGAAAACTCAGCCAATTCTGACTTTGAAAAGCTAACAAAGGTACTCAATGTAATACATTATCTGAGTATTCTCTATTTCTATATGTTCTTTGCAGTTAGCCAATTGGAGCAAAGCAGTCACAGTATGTTGCTACATAGTTGCTTAATTTTCATATTAAATATTTTAATAAGTTTATGAAAAAAGTAAAAGAAAATATTAATGAATGGATTGTTCAGGTACTCTATGGTGGTTGTTCATTTCAGTCACTGAGTAGACAAACAATGTTCATCAATCCTCTGGCCATAGTCCTTCAGAACTCCATACCTCAAATGTGAGGTCTCTGATCAGTAGGTCTCCGTTTGGTGTTGCAAGTGGAGTGTGGTCAAACCTGTAAAATGACATAAAAAAAGGTTTATGCCAAAGAGGCAAAAAAGACCACCAAAGATAGCTCTGTTTTATCAAAACACTGAACATGAAACTTACTTAATAATGTGGTCTCTGTTAATCACTTGACCACTTCCAGGGACCAGTATGTTTTTTTCTGCAGTCTCTGCTTCAAAAGAATGACACAAAAGGAACCACTGGGTTTTGAAAAGACAGCTTTAGTCATAATACATGACAACTACTTTCAGTGAAACATGTTTTAGTACCCCTGTCCTGTTGGGAAACCATGGTGCGTTCATATTTGCCAGCATTCAGCTCCTTCAAAACTGTCATCAGTTCAGTGATTCGAGCAGTGAACCTAAACGGACCACACAAAAAAAACCATTTGATTTCATGTTTTCATTGTGTATATTCATACATTATGTACAGGTACATCTAAAAAAAACTTAGAATATAGTAAAAATTAAAAAAAGTTGCATATGTTTTGTCCCTCATTTTGCAGGGGGACTGCATACCGGATCTCACAGAGAAAACACAGGGATGCAGACTACATAAACAAACGCTGGTGTACAGATGTCACACTGTTGAAGAAATAATGCATCCCTCACTTAGAGACATCACTCTCATGTAAATCCTGCGTTTACATGACCACCTCAGGCCAGTGTTAGTGAGGTGGCCGAGCAGATAACTAATCTGGACAAAAAACATTCAGATTCCATAATCATTGTTCTTGGTGACTAACAGAGCGAACCTCAGCAATGAACTTCCAAAGTCCTGCCAGCATATTAAAAGTTCCACCAGGGATACGAAAATACTGGACCACTGCTACACTTCATTAAAGGTTGCTTACCACTCTGTCCCCCGGGCAGCCTTATAACTATCTGACCACTGTCTGGTTCATCTGATCCTCACACACAGGCAGAAACTGAAATCTGCAAAAGCTGTTCTTGAAGGAGTTATAAGTAATACTGACACCTTGTGGCTCAAGTCAGTACAACATCTTGCCAATCAACAATCTAATATGCCGTTTTTAATTGGTGTGTCGTCCTCTCCCGGAGGTATAATCGCACTAATAAAATCGAGCGTTCTAGAAGTTTACTGATGTTTACTAAGAAAATCATTCTTTAAAATGCTATTTCATTAAATAATGTTTTGTTTAACTCAGGATTTGCATTGTGAATCAGTTGAAATGCATACCAAATGTTGTTCTGAATTAGTTAAGCTAATTTAACCTCAATTCACATTCTTTAAGATGAACTTTGGTTCTTTAACTCAGATCTGCAGTGAACCAGGATTCACTGAATTATTCTGGTGATGCTGATCAACCACTTTATTTTGTCTTTTGTTTCTTTCGTGTGTACATAGTTCCTTAGCTTCTTTTTATCTTCATTTTGCTTAGTAGCTTTAGCTAAGTCTCACTAGTCTCGTAGAGAGGATTTGTTGACTGAAATATAGTGTTAATTAAGATAAACAGCATTATATAGTGATGTTCATTTTATTTCTGTTAATAAATTCTTGAACTTGAAGAGAAGTTGTCACTCCTTACTCTATATATATGTGCAGAGTTTGCTGTTAAAAGAAAGCCAGTGCTCAAAACATCCCTTTCAACTATTGTACTAATATCAGCTCTGGAGCTGATATTCACCAGACAATACCAAACAGTTGTTTATCAAAGTTATTTATCAAATATTAAATAACTTTAAAAACAGTGTGTAATTGCACAACAATAATAACAACAAAAACAACAGGACATTATATTTACTCCTGCATCTTTAGTACTCTGCTGCATGTTGCATCATTGTCTCAATTTGTCCATTTTGTTTATGGTGTGTTCATGTTTTCTATAAAGTAGACTGTTTGATTTTATTAGTGCATTATTGTGTTATTGTAAAAGTAAGCACATCATGAACAATGTACAATACAGAGTCAATTTCCTCAGTTGTGTACACATACCTTGCAAATAAAGCTGATTCTGATATCAAAAGGTAGTGATGCCAAACGATTAAAAATTTTAATCGTGATTAATCGCATAATTTCAATAGTTAACTCGAGATTAATCGCAAATTAATCGCATATTTTATCTTTTTATTTCTGAAAGTGTAAAAGTACGGAAGCATATTGCTGCCACTGGACAAAATATTTTTTTTGTTGCTTATCTTGTATAAACATGATAATTATATTGTATAAACGTGATCTTATCTTGTATAAACATGATAATTATCTTGTAAAAACGGGATAATTATCTTGTATAAACATGATAATTATCTTGTATAAACGTGATAAATATCTTGTATAAACGTGATAAATATCTTGTATAAACGTGATAAATATCTTGTATAAACATGATAATTATCTTGTATAAACGTGAAAATTATCTTGTAAAAACGTGATAACTTATCCAGATGGTGGCGCTAGTATGCTTTTAGTCTGACTCATTTAAGACGAAGAAGAAGCATGTGCGTCATCTACTCGAGAACTAAAATGGCAAATTTATGGGAATGGATCAAGTTTTACTTTATGCTCGCTAGTATCACCTTATTTTCAACGGAAATACGGAGACAGTGAGTGGCGGTTTTCCGTGCGAGACGTCCGATACGTCACTTCCTGTTACTGGCGAGTCATCTGGACAGCGACTCGCCGACTAATTCGTACCAAATTACTCGTCTTTATGATTTCATGGAAGGCTGGGATCGTTTGTCCGGTTAGAGGCTGTCATGATAACGGGTGTAAACGAAAGGTTTATGTGGAGCAGGAGTGTTTTAATCATCGACCGCGTACAAGAGCTGTAGATACCAGGCGCCCTACTTTCTTCACCCCCAGCCGAAGAATGAGATATCCCTCCGCCTGTGGCTAAAAGTTGTAAATTTGAAGAAACCACCAAAACAATGGTATGTTTGTTCTTTTAATTTCGTGGGAAAAAAAAGCCCGATAGAAGACAACACGATGCCAGAAAAGTGGCCGGGCTACGAAGTTCCATTAAAATCTCCGTGGAGACGTCAAGAGGGCAGCAGACAGGTAAGCTTGGGAAGTGTACAGTGTTTACGTTTGTGTCACTCTTGATAAAACATATGCTTTCACATTAAGACAGCCATCTTTTAGCTTTGTTCTGTCTGTCAATTATTATCTGAATATCTTTCATCTCTGCTGGTAGGTTTTTGGGGTTCCGTTTGTAAAGTTATACAATAAGAGATTTACAGCAAAATATTTAGCCTGTCATATGACATAAAAGGCAGGGTTCATTATTCATATTTTTGTTATTCATAAATCTATAAATAAGTCACAGTTCCCAGTTTAATATTTAAATAACAAGCTCAATATTTAGCTCCAAAATAAACGTCTAGTTTGTAAGCTAAACATTTAATTTGGAGTTCAATATTTCATTTGAAAACTAAATGCTTGGTTTGCATCTTAATATATAGTTTACAATCTAAACATTTAGCTGAGTAATTAAATATTTAGTTTGGAACGGTGACATTTATAAAATGTATAAAACCCATTTTTTCCTCTTATAGAACCCAAACTATTGCTGTTATATCTTGACTGTGTAACCTTACCAATGGTATCCCAGGTACTAGACTAGACTGTTTGTAAAAACTAGAAGGAATGTGTGATATGAATATTTGAATGAGTATGAGTAATGATGCAGGTGCTGCTCTATTAGCTTGGTGTTAACATAGTTTTAAGTAGTCTTGATATGTTTTATGCTGTTTGCTAAACTGATTGTGGTCTTGTTTTTGACAGATGACTGCCGCTGTGATGCAGAGGCTGACTGGACCGCTCCGTAATCAGTCACCTATGCAGAAAGATGCTGATACTACAGGCACTGAAGGATCACACCTAGAAGAGAAGAACAGTGTATGTGGCAGGGAAAACACTGACTTCTCGAGTGCCTTTGTCCTGGTGATGAAGTGACGGCAGACAGAGGCTTTACCATCTGAGATCTGCTGTTTGAGAGGAGATTTAACCTTGTTCTACCAGCATTCACCCATAAAAGGAGGGCAGTTGTCTGATGAGGATGTAACTGCAGCAAGGAGGATTGCAAATGTCCACATACATGTGGAAAGCGTTATCAGGAGGCTCAGAGTTTTGACAATAATCCCCCAGACTGTAACTCTCAACTTGGTAAATAAAATGGACAAAATCTTTCGTCTGTGCAGCCTCTTAGAACATGCAGGAGATCATCCACGAGGATGCTGATTGAGCGGAGAAGTTTACATGTCAAAAAGATCCTGATTAGTTATATTCTACTGTAAATCAGTGCAATTATAATACACTAGAATGTGTTTTGGATTTCTGCTTTTAAATATTCCTTTGTGTAGCACCTTGAGGTTTTACATTTTGGAATTACTTTTAATTTTTTAAAACTTTTCAAGTATTGTATATCCTTAGTTTTAGACCATTTAAATGTTTACATATACATAAATTGTGTCCAACTAAATGTGTATTATTAAAGTTTCCAATCTATTTCACTTGCTAATGTAATTTGCATTCATTTATATTTAAATCAAGTGGATGTTGTCCTAAGCACATGTAAAGAGCTAAAGTGTAGCTTATGTACATAAACTGACAAAAAGATAAGAGTATTTCATTTATTGAATTAGTGCAATTTGTTTACATTAAATGTAGTACATTTCACTTATGGCATATTTGTAGGCCGTGTAATTCTTGTGGTGCAGGAAACATCCATCATTCAGCCTTTTGGGGACGGCACAGCTCATCTGTTCAGGACAATCCAGTCAGACCTTTGGCCACAGCAAACTGCACCTTTTAACAAAGTTAAAGGAACAGTTATTTTTTTATTTATATTACAGTACTTGGTGTCATCATATTTATATAAAATATGGACAGTTTATAGTGACAACTATAAACCGTCCATATTTTTCTACTTATCTTCCTGATGTACTTATCCAACTTGCCATTCAAGATTAGACTGTTATAGAATGGTGTGCTCACATCCACAGACAGGAAGAGGTGGTGTTTTGACAGAACATTACCCAAACTTGAATGACCTTAAACACCATCAATGAACAAAAGATCAGACTTTTATCTTAAAAAGCTGCACAATCTGTTGATTAGAAAAATAAAAACATTATTCATACTTTTTGTACTAATTTATTACCATCCATTTTACTACACCCTTATCCTTTTGGGATGGCGAGGGGTGCTGGTGCCTATCTCCAGCAGTCAATGGCGAGAGGCAGGGTACACCTGGACAGGTAATATATCTGAAATATGAGTGGCCGGCAAATACATTATGTGTTCTTCCATGTGTCAGAGGCACTCCTCTGGTATGCCAGAGGAGTACACATGCACTGTTCTTCTCTTCTCCTAGGTGTGATCCTTCGGTGCCTGTGGTATCAGCATCTTTCTGCATAGGTGACTCTGATTATGAGCGGTCCGGTCAGCCTCTGTATCACAGCGGCAGTCATCTGTCAAAAACAAGACCACAATCAGTTTAGCAAACAGCATAAAACATATCAAGACTACTTAAAACTATGTTAACACCAAGCTAATAGAGCAGCACCTGCATCATTACTCATACTCATTCAAATATTCATATCACACATTCCTTCTAGTTTTTACAAACAGTCTATGCTAGTACCTGGGATACCATTGGTAAGGTTACACAGTCAAGATATAACAGCAATAGTTTGGGTTCTATAAGAGGAAAAAATGGGTTTTATACATTTTATAAATGTCACCGTTCCAAACTAAATATTTAATTACACAGCTAAATGTTTAGATTGTAAACTATATATTAAGATGCAAACCAAGCATTTAGTTTTCAAATGAAATATTGAACTCCAAATTAAATGTTTAGCTTACAAACTAGACGTTTATTTTGGAGCTAAATATTGAGCTTGTTATTTAAATATTAAACTGGGAACTGTGACTTATTTATAGATTTATGAATAACAAAAATATGAATAATGAACCCTGCCTTTTATGTCATATGACAGGCTAAATATTTTGCTGTAAATCTCTTATTGTATAACTTTACAAACGGAACCCCAAAAACCTACCAGCAGAGATGAAAAATATTCAGATAATTGACAGACAGAACAAAGCTAAAAGATGGCTGTCTTAATGTGAAAGCATATGTTTTATCAAGAGTGACACAAACGTAAACACTGTACACTTCCCAAGCTTACCTGTCTGCTGCCCTCTTGACGTCTCCACGGAGATTTTAATGGAACTTCGTAGCCCGGCCACTTTTCTGGCATCGTGTTGTCTGCTATCGGGCTTTTTTTTTCTCCACGAAATTAAAAGAACAAACATACCATTGTTTTGGTGGTTTCTTCAAATTTACAACTTTTAGCCACAGGCGGAGGGATATCTCATTCTTCGGCTGGGGGTGAAGAAAGTAGGGCGCCTGGTATCTACAGCTCTTGTACGCGGTCGATGATTAAAACACTCCTGCTCCACATAAACCTTTCGTTTACACCCGTTATCATGACAGCCTCTAACCGGACAAACGATCCCGGCCTTCCATGACATCATAAAGACGAGTAATTTGGTACGAATTAGTCGGCGAGTCGCTGTCCAGATGACTCGCCAGTAACAGGAAGTGACATATCGGACGTCTCGCACGGAAAACCGCCACTCACTGTCTCCGTATTTCCGTTGAAAATACGGTGATACTAGCGAGCATAAAGTAAAACTTGATCCATTCCCATAAATTTGCCATTTTAGTTCTCGAGTAGATGACGCACATGCTTCTTCTTCGTCTTAAATGAGTCAGACTAAAAGCATACTAGCGCCACCATCTGGATAAGTTATCACGTTTTTACAAGATAATTTTCACGTTTATACAAGATAATTATCACGTTTTTACAAGATAATTATCATGTTTATACAAGATAATTATCATGTTTATACAAGATAAGCAACAAAAAAAATATTTTGTCCAGTGGCAGCAATACGCTTCCGTATAAAAGCCTATTTGGGCATTTTAATATGAAATTTTGCAATAAATGACACTAGTAAAAAAATATTTTAATTTTTCTATTTTCAAACACTTTTCATAATTGGAATGAAAACATCCTGGTGCCATAAAATGTTTAACTCTGGCCAATAATGGCTAAATCACTAATTCTAATCATAACGCCCTGATGTTTACACAATGTGTAAATAAATTAAAATTTCATTCCAAAATATTTGTTTTGCCTCTTAAACAAAGATAGACATGGTATTAAGCATTTAGATATAAAGTAATACTAATTTTACATTCTACAGACAAAAAAGACGACAAATTAATAAGCATTAAAGTATGGTTTATGGGTTGGGTTTCTGCAATGTTATCAGTGTGTAACAAAATCACCTTTAGAACCAATCTCTGCTAAAAATGGTTATCTGCACCGCATAATCTACTTTCAATAGTCATCAGTTATTGCAACCGTAAACTGCAGAAAATACGAGCAGAGTTGCTCTTCCTGCCTTTACTCCCTCTGCTCCTATGTCAGTCTAGAGGAGGATGCGCTCCAGCGCGTTATGAGGCAGAGGGATATTTCAGCTGGTTATAATCACTGTCTGTAGTGCGGCAGCGTCACTTACTTTAGAGCCCAAATAAGCGACTTCTCTTTCAGAAACAAGCCCAAAAAATGCAACTCATGAAATTTACAAGCGACTTTAGAAAAAAGAGGCCCAAAGTCGCATGAAATAAGCGGAATTGGCTATAGTAAGGGTCTGATTTGCTAGTCTCTAGCATTCTTGGAACTACGGAAAGCAGCGAGGATTAAAAGAAAATCAGTCCAGAGAGCACAGCAGGGAAAAAAAGCATTAACGCAATTAACGCGCCTTAAAAAAAACGTCGGCGTTATGGTCTAACAAAATTAACGTGTTAATAACGTGTTAAAACTGACAGCCCTATGAAAAAGTGAAAGTCATACAAGGACTCATTACACAGAGTGAAATTTTCTAAGCCTTTATTTCTTGTAATATTGATAATTGTGCTTACAGATAATGAAAACTCAAAACTCAATGTTTTTATATTGTGAAAAAGTTATATAGTGGAAACTTCTGGTGTTTCACCCTAACCTGCAAATTAACTTCAAACTACCTGCAAAGGTTTCCTGAGTTTTTAAATGGTCTCTCAGTGCCAGTAGGCAAACAATAATGGGCAAGACTCCTGATTTGACATATGTAAAGAAGACAGTCACTGACAACGCCAGAAGGAGGGGAAGCCATAAAAGGTCATTGCTAAAGAATGTTGCTCATAGAGTACTGTATCCAAGTGTATGAACAAAAAATTGAGTGGAGGGAAAAATTGTGTTAGAAAAAGGTTCACCACAAAAAACGGATAACAACAGCCTTATCCACAGAGTATTGTTGAGTATTATCAAGCAAAATCCAGATATACTCACCCAGAAAGGCGGGTCATCTCCCGGCCAGCTAGTACAATCCTGCCGAGGGCCTGAGACATTCTCAGGAGCATCCTGCCACTCTGGTAGTAGTCCTGATATGCAAATGGTAGAAATAGCTGTTCAACTTTGGTGTAACTGTATGTTGGACAGGTGTGTGGCATTAATTTGCAAGGGCACATTACAATGCTTTATCAGTCAGCATTGTCAAGACTTACTTGCCTAAAACATCACTTACACCAAATACTGCAGCCACATGAATGTTTTAATCAATTACTTTCTGTTTACTGAATACCCTATAATATAGCTAAAATAATGTGGAAAAGTTGTGGAAAGAAAACTAGAGAGAACGTCTGTTCTTGTACTTGCTGCTGAGTGAGAATTTCTTTGCTCATTTTACTAGTAAAGTGAGGACTTTGATGTGAAGTGAGGATCTTTTTTTGACCTCACTTTTTCTGGGCTAGGGGTCAGGTTTAGCACTAAGGTGTCAATTAGGTTAGTGTACTTTTCAGACTATAAATCGCACTAGTTTTGCCAATCCTGCAACTTATAGTCAGGTGCAACTTGTATATGTCAATTTTAAATGGTAAATCATAATGACCAACATGAACCAAGTAGTAAAAATTAGGCTTCAGGCTTCTGAAAACTATATACTGCTCCTGTACCACCTAAAAATTATTTGAAACATTAACTTATAGACAACAAAGACAGAACACATGTTTGTATGTTATTTTGCTGTTTCAGTACGCATTTACGCAGCAGATTATTACGTGGGGCAGCTATAAAGGAGAGCCCAGACCGAGACAGAACCCTGTTATTGGGCTGTCCATGAAGCTAATAAGTAATGGTAGCTTACAGGTCTATTGTCCGGGTGTTTTACAACTTTACTGATACTGCACGTGAGCTTTATGTTGCCCTCAAACATCTGTGTCATTTTGTTAGCTTAGCACGTAATTTCACCACGTTTACGGCCTAATTTCAGCATAATTTTGACAACTTTCAGTGCAATAGCCTGTTACGCTGAAATGCGCTGTCAGGAACTTTCCAGGTTGGTGACTTGTTATGCTAATTTACACCATTCAATCTGCCAGGTATGTTTCATATTATTCAGCCAATTGTGGACGCAACTGTGTAATTGAATACTTTACCTCATCAGATTTTAAGTGTCAGTTTTTAGTCTTGCATTGTGTGAAATAAATTCCTAAATAAATGCAATTTATAGTCTGGTACGGCTTAGAGTTTGTTGCGACTTACATATTTTTACCCCTCCTTATGACGCATTTTTTGACTGATGCGACTTATATTCCGGAGCGACTTATAGTCGAAAAATGCAGTATATACTGATAATAGTTAGGGTCAGGGTTAGGCCATAGAAAGGATTGAAAATGAATAGAGGTCTATGTCACGATATTGTCTTGGATGAACCCGGACACAGCACGCACACACAGAGTTGGTTTTAAGAGAGTTTATTGCCAGTGGTGGATGGTGATGACATGTAGTACCGGAGTTTATTACCAGGCGGAGGTGAAGGATGCAGGAGCTGGCTGGCAGGTACAGAGCGGAGTAATAGTCCATAAAAGAGTTAGGCAACAGAGTCCACAGCTCGGCAAAGAGTTAGCCAGAGCACAGCAGCAGGCCCGTCAGCACGGCAGAGAATTCACAGCTCGGCAGAGAGCTAACCAGAGCTCAGCAGCAGGCCCGTCAGCACGGCAGGGAATGAGTTCTTGAAGGCCAGAATAACAGCAGGATTAGCAGCAGGACAGGGTGGATACTTGAAGACCGGAACCATAGCAGGATAACAGCTAACCCAGGTGAATACTTGCAGATTGAGTTACCACAGTCCAGAAACTCAGCCTGAGATGCAGAGGGAAGACGGGTGGATCCAGAAGCAAGCAGAGATACAAATCAAAACACTAAGGTAGAAAACAAATGGTCAGAATGTGCAAACCAGGCAGACAGGCGAGGAGTAGGTGTTGAATGATGATGGACCGGCACTAGAGTGAAAAAAAGGGAGGCTTAAATAAGGAAGCTGGCAGGTGAAATGAGTCTGACTGATTGACTGACTAACTACCAACAGGTGTGACTGACTGCAAGGGGAGTGAAGTGAAGGCTGAGTGAGAAGGGGAGGAGGAAACTAAAAACTAACAATAAATAAAGTCAAATCATAACTAGAAAAATTTGCATTTCCTGCGAAAATGCACTGTGAATGCAGATAGCTGAATGATTGAGCAAAAGATGCAGAAGATCTTTGAAGAAGAGAAAAAATAGCTGAAAAGCATTGAAGAAGTTGAAAAAGTTGAAGAAGTTGAAAAAGTTGAAAGAGTTGAAGAATTTGAACATGAAAGAACAATAGCTGAATGATTAGAAGAAGAAAAAACTGAGGGTAAGGCACCAAACATTTCCTAACTCATTCTAAACACTGAATCGTTTAACAAAGCAGAAGTAGAATTTCAAACTTGAATATACTGTAGCCATATGTGGGCCTGCATTTCTAGGGAGTATAAGGGGTTTCGCCCCCATTGAAAAGCATTGGATGTTTGACACCTCCTAGCTTGGAGATGCTTTACGTGACGTGGCCCAAATTTATAGTGGAGCATTCTGTATAAAGGAGGTAAAGACTCTGTAAAGCAGAAGTTTGTAGGACCTTCCTAGAGCTACTTCCGGTTAGCAACATGCTAACAGTTAGCCGCTAACAGGGTTGTGTTCAGTATCACCAGGTGAGTGTACTCTGTCAGTTTGGTCCAAATCCTGTACTGGGAAGTGCCTCAAAAAGGGTGCCAATACTTAATGTCACCAAAGGTCACCAAAGGTCATGAGTCAGATTGGCCTCCTTTAGCAACTCAGCCTCACCACATCTGGGCCCAGAACTCAACATTTGACCAAAATGGTCAGTAGCGCCATTTCCCACATGTGGGTGGTGCTGTATTGGCCAATTATGTCGTGTCTGGGCATCATGCCAGATCCTGTTGGAAGCAAAGGCCCAATAGGAAAGCATGTGAAATCCAAAATGGGACAGAAAAGTGACACATGGCTGAAAGTCACTTGAAAATTTAAAAATGTTAAGAGGAAGTGACTGTGCGAATTTCAGATTCCTACATTAATCACAGCCGCTGCAGCGGGCGTCGAAAGTTGCCATTGTATCCCAATGGAGCTTCTCCCTCTGGCCCTCAGAGTTCCGTCGTCATGGAAACTCACTCACACCTGCAGCGGGCCAGTCTACCGAAGTGCAGAGACTTTGCTCACAATAAGTCCCAATGGATTATAATGGAGAACTTTGCCCCGAACAACGCTCCATATCTCCTGATCCGTAAATGGTAGAGACGTAATTTTTTCTGCGTTTATTTCGTAACGGATAGGGGAAGAAGACAGGCTATCGGTTTTTGCTGGAAAAAGTTTAATAAAGGCGTGAAAAATTATGATATAAAGGTGATTTTTATGGACTTTCAGAAATCCTCTAAAAACGGTCCCGAACAAATCGCTGTAGCTGAAAAAGTATAAGAGATATCAAAATAATTCTTTCACTATGAGTATCAGCAGGCTTTTGAGGACTATGGTGCCCATTTTCATGTTTGTACAAAAATCGGTGTAGGCACAGCGGCGATGTAAAAAAGTGGATGATGTGGGAAAATGCAGCTGAAAAGCGTTTTCAGGAATTTGCACATTCGCTACTCCCGAACAAATTGTTCCTGCGGTAAAACCGTAACAGTTATCCAAACAATTCCTTTTTTATGAGTGCCAGAAGGGTCGGGACATTCATGTGTGAAAGTCTCATGCTTGTACATGAAACGGTTTCGGAGTAGCGACGATGCGAAAACGTGTGATGTTTTCAATTTTCAGGCGTCAATTTTCAAAACCGCTCCATAGGAAATGAATGGGGGAGGTTTCGGGTTTGTGTCGCTCTGAGGTGATTTGCGAAAAATCTATAAATGCTACAGCAATGAGGGTTACATTTCCTGAATCCAGACCAAAATTCCTACGTTTTGATGTATAATTTATGTGGATAGGTTGAAAATTGAGCGAGTGAGAAGAAGTTGTTCGGAGGAGAAGAATTTGTTGAATTTCTAGAGTGTGCACTCTATAACTGCCTCCTTGACGACCATAGCAACGCATGTTATTTGCTGAATTTCTTGAAAAGCCAAAATTATTTTAAGGAGGTACTATATGAAAATGGTAAAAGATATGAAAAAGCTGAAATATACCATAATAGTTGAAAGATATCACTACATTTTAAAAGTTGAATGGCGTTTCTAGCTGAAAGTAGGCTGAAGCAGTAAGCTGTCAAAAAGCAGCTGAAATGAGCGGAATTTTAGTGAATTACATTCATTTTCTATGGGAGAAAAAAAAAGCTGAAAATTTGCAGAAAAAGCTGAATATTTTAAAAAGTTGAAAAGGTATAAATACAAAAAGATATAGCCATCGATTCCAGAAGAAGCTGAATAGTTTAAAAGTTGAATGGTTGAAATCGGAGAAAAATTGTAGGAGGAGAAGCGAATCAAACTTTAAAAAAGAGGATCTCAATAACTGTGAATGCCTACTGCATTCACAGTAATAACTGTAGCCATATGTGGGCCTGCATTTCTAGGGAGTATAAGGGGTTTCGCCCCCATTGAAAAGCATTGGATGTTTGACACCTCCTAGCTTGGAGATGCTTTACGTGACGTGATCCAAATTTATAGTGGAGCATTCTGTATAAAGGAGGTAAAGACTCTGTAAAGCAGAAGTTTGTAGGACCTTCCTAGAGCTACTTCCGGTTAGCAACATGCTAACAGTTAGCCGCTAACAGGGTTGTGTTCAGTATCACCAGGTGAGTGTACTCTGTCAGTTTGGTCCAAATCCTGTACTGGGAAGTGCCTCAAAAAGGGTGCCAATACTTAATGTCACCAAAGGTCACCAAAGGTCATGAGTCAGATTGGCCTCCTTTAGCAACTCAGCCTCACCACATCTGGGCCCAGAACTCAACATTTGACCAAAATGGTCAGTAGCGACATTTCCCACATGTGGGTGGTGCTGTATTGGCCAATTGGGTCGTGTCTGGGCATCATGCCAGATCCTGTTGGAAGCAAAGGCCCAATAGGAAAGCATGTGAAATCCAAAATGGGACAGAAAAGTGACACATGGCTGAAAGTCACTTGAAAATTTAAAAATGTTAAGAGGAAGTGACTGTGCGAATTTCAGATTCCTACATTAATCACAGCCGCTGCAGCGGGCGTCGAAAGTTGCCATTGTATCCCAATGGAGCTTCTCCCTCTGGCCCTCAGAGTTCCGTCGTCATGGAAACTCACTCACACCTCTGGTGCAGGCCAGTCTACCGAAGTGCAGAGACTTTGCTCACAATAAGTCCCATTGGATTATAATGGAGAACTTTGCCCCGAACAACGCTCCATATCTCCTGATCCGTAAATGGTAGAGACGTAATTTTTTCTGCGTTTATTTCGTAACGGATAGGGGAAGAAGACAGGCTATCGGTTTTTGCTGGAAAAAGTTTAATAAAGGCGTGAAAAATTATGATATAAAGGTGATTTTTATGGACTTTCGGAAATCCTCTAAAAACGGTCCCGAACAAATCGCTGTAGCTGAAAAAGTATAAGAGATATCAAAATAATTCTTTCACTATGAGTATCAGCAGGCTTTTTAGGACTATGGTGCCCATTTTCATGTTTGTACAAAAATCGGTGTAGGCACAGCGACGATGTAAAAAAGTGGATGATGTGGGAAAATGCAGCTGAAAAGCGTTTTCAGGAATTTGCACATTCGCTACTCCCGAACAAATTGTTCCTGCGGTAAAACCGTAACAGTTATCCAAACAATTCCTTTTTTATGAGTGCCAGAAGGGTCGGGACATTCATGTGTGAAAGTCTCATGCTTGTACATGAAACGGTTTCGGAGTAGCGACGATGCGAAAACATGTGATGTTTTCAATTTTCAGGTGTCATTTTTCAAAACCGCTCCATAGGAAATGAATGGGGGAGGTTTCGGGTTTGTGTCGCTCTGAGGTGATTTGCGAAAAATCTATAAATGCTACAGCAATGAGGGTTACATTTCCTGAATCCAGACAAAAATTCCTACGTTTTGATGTATAATTTATGTGGATAGGTTGAAAATTGAGCGACTGAGAAGAAGTTGTTCGGAGAAGAAGAATTTGTTGAATTTCTAGAGTGCGCACTCTATAACTGCCTCCTTGACGACCATAGCAACGCATGTTATTTGCTGAATTTCTTGAAAAGCCAAAATTATTTTAAGGAGGTACTATATGAAAATGGTAAAAGATATGAAAAAGCTGAAATAGACCATAATAGCTGAAAGATATCACTACATTTTAAAAGTTGAATGGCGTTTCTAGCTGAAAGTAGGCTGAAGCAGTAAGCTGTCAAAAAGCAGCTGAAATGAGCGGAATTTTAGTGAATTACATTCATTTCCTATGGGAGAAAAAAAGCTGAAAATTTGCAGAAAAAGCTGAATATTTTAAAAAGTTGAAGAGTTAAAAGTACAAAAAGATATAGCCATCGATTCCAGAAGAAGCTGAATAGTTTAAAAGTTGAATGGTTGAAATCGGAGAAAAATTGTAGGAGGAGAAGCGAATCAAACTTTAAACAGTAAAAACGCATTTGGAAGAATATCCCATAAGAAGAATAAAGAACTAGAAAAATTTGCATTTCCTGCGAAAATGCACTGTGAATGCAGATAGCTGAATGATTGAGCAAAAGATGCAGAAGATCTTTGAAGAAGAGAAAAAATAGCTGAAAAGCATTGAAGAAGTTGAAAAAGTTGAAGAAGTTGAAAAAGTTGAAGAATTTGAAAGAGTTGAAGAATTTGAACATGAAAGAACAATAGCTGAATGATTAGAAGAAGAAAAAACTGAGGGTAAGGCACCAAACATTTCCTAACTCATTCTAAACACTGAATCATTTAACAAAGCAGAAGTAGAATTTCAAACTTGAATATACTGTAGCCATATGTGGGCCTGCATTTCTAGGGAGTATAAGGGGTTTCGCCCCCATTGAAAAGCATTGGATGTTTGACACCTCCTAGCTTGGAGATGCTTTACGTGACGTGGCCCAAATTTATAGTGGAGCATTCTGTATAAAGGAGGTAAAGACTCTGTAAAGCAGAAGTTTGTAGGACCTTCCTAGAGCTACTTCCGGTTAGCAACATGCTAACAGTTAGCCGCTAACAGGGTTGTGTTCAGTATCAACAGGTGAGTGTACTCTGTCAGTTTGGTCCAAATCCTGTACTGGGAAGTGCCTCAAAAAGGGTGCCAATACTTAATGTCACCAAAGGTCACCAAAGGTCATGAGTCAGATTGGCCTCCTTTAGCAACTCAGCCTCACCACATCTGGGCCCAGAACTCAACATTTGACCAAAATGGTCAGTAGCGCCATTTCCCACATGTGGGTGGTGCTGTATTGGCCAATTATGTCGTGTCTGGGCATCATGCCAGATCCTGTTGGAAGCAAAGGCCCAATAGGAAAGCATGTGAAATCCAAAATGGGACAGAAAAGTGACACATGGCTGAAAGTCACTTGAAAATTTAAAAATGTTAAGAGGAAGTGACTGTGCGAATTTCAGATTCCTACATTAATCCCAGCCGCTGCAGCGGGCGTCGAAAGTTGCCATTGTATCCCAATGGAGCTTCTCCCTCTGGCCCTCAGAGTTCCGTCGTCATGGAAACTCACTCACACCTCTGCTGCAGGCCAGTCTACCGAAGTGCAGAGACTTTGCTCTTAATAAGTCCCATTGGATTAAAATGGAGAACTTTGCCCGGAACAACGCTCCATATCTCCTGATCCGTAAATGGTAGAGACGTAATTCTTTCTGCGTTTATTTCGTAACGGATAGGGGAAGAAGACAGGCTATCGGTTTTTGCTGGAAAAAGTTTAATAAAGGCGTGAAAAATTATGATATAAAGGTGATTTTTATGGACTTTCAGAAATCCTCTAAAAAGGGTCCCGAACAAATCGCTGTAGCTGAAAAAGTATAAGAGATATCAAAATAATTCTTTCACTATGAGTATCAGCAGGCTTTTGAGGACTATGGTGCCCATTTTCATGTTTGTACAAAAATCGGTGTAGGCACAGCGACGATGTAAAAAAGTGGATGATGTGGGAAAATATAGCTGAAAAGCGTTTTCAGGAATTTGCACATTCGCTACTCCCGAACAAATTGTTCCTGCGGTAAAACCGTAACAGTTATCCAAACAATTCCTTTTTATGAGTGCCAGAAGGGTCGGGACATTCATGTGTGAAAGTCTCATGCTTGTACATGAAACGGTTTCGGAGTAGCGACGATGCGAAAACATGTGATGTTTTCAATTTTCAGGCGTCATTTTTCAAAACCGCTCCATAGGAAATGAATGGGGGAGGTTTCGGGTTTGTGTCGCTCTGAGGTGATTTGCGAAAAATCTATAAATGCTACACCAATGAGGGTTACATTTCCTGAATCCAGACAAAAATTCCTACGTTTTGATGTATAATTTATGTGGATAGGTTGAAAATTGAGCGAGTGAGAAGAAGTTGTTCGGAGAAGAAGAATTTGTTGAATTTCTAGAGTGCGCACTCTATAACTGCCTCCTTGACGACCATAGCAACGCATGTTATTTGCTGAATTTCTTGAAAAGCCAAAATTATTTTAAGGAGGTACTATATGAAAATGGTAAAAGATATGAAAAAGCTGAAATAGACCATAATAGCTGAAAGATATCACTACATTTTAAAAGTTGAATGGCGTTTCTAGCTGAAAGTAGGCTGAAGCAGTAAGCTGTCAAAAAGCAGCTGAAATGAGCGGAATTTTAGTGATTTACATTCATTTCCTATGGGAGAAAAAAAGCTGAAAATTTGCAGAAAAAGCTGAATATTTTAAAAAGTTGAAAAGATATAAGTACAAAAAGATATAGCCATCGATTCCAGAAGAAGCTGAATAGTTTAAAAGTTGAATGGTTGAAATCGGAGAAAAATTGTAGGAGGAGAAGCGAATCAAACTTTAAACAGTAAAAACGCATTTGGAAGAATATCCTATAACTAGAAAAATTTGCATTTCCTGCGAAAATGCACTGTGAATGCAGATAGCTGAATGATTGAGCAAAAGATGCAGAAGATCTTTGAAGAAGAGAAAAAATAGCTGAAAAGCATTGAAGAAGTTGAGCAAAAGATGCAGAAGATCTTTGAAGAAGAGAAAAAATAGCTGAAAAGCATTGAAGAAGTTGAGCAAAAGATGCAGAAGATCTTTGAAGAAGAGAAAAAATAGCTGAAAAGCATTGAAGAAGTTGAAAAAGTTGAAGAAGTTGAAAAGTTGAAGAATTTGAAAGAGTTGAAGAATTTGAACATGAAAGAACAATAGCTGAATGATTAGAAGAAGAAAAAACTGAGGGTAAGGCACCAAACATTTCCCAACTCATTCTAAACACTGAATCATTTAACAAAGCAGAAGTAGAATTTCAAACTTGAATATACTGTAGCCATATGTGGGCCTGCATTTCTAGGGAGTATAAGGGGTTTCGCCCCCATTGAAAAGCATTGGATGTTTGACACCTCCTAGCTTGGAGATGCTTTACGTGACGTGGCCCAAATTTATAGTGGAGCATTCTGTATAAAGGAGGTAAAGACTCTGTAAAGCAGAAGTTTGTAGGACCTTCCTAGAGCTACTTCCGGTTAGCAACATGCTAACAGTTAGCCGCTAACAGGGTTGTGTTCAGTATCACCAGGTGAGTGTACTCTGTCAGTTTGGTCCAAATCCTGTACTGGGAAGTGCCTCAAAAAGGGTGCCAATACTTAATGTCACCAAAGGTCACCAAAGGTCATGAGTCAGATTGGCCTCCTTTAGCAACTCAGCCTCACCACATCTGGGCCCAGAACTCAACATTTGACCAAAATGGTCAGTAGCGCCATTTCCCACATGTGGGTGGTGCTGTATTGGCCAATTATGTCGTGTCTGGGCATCATGCCAGATCCTGTTGGAAGCAAAGGCCCAATAGGAAAGCATGTGAAATCCAAAATGGGACAGAAAAGTGACACATGGCTGAAAGTCACTTGAAAATTTAAAAATGTTAAGAGGAAGTGACTGTGCGAATTTCAGATTCCTACATTAATCACAGCCGCTGCAGCGGGCGTCGAAAGTTGCCATTGTATCCCAATGGAGCTTCTCCCTCTGGCCCTCAGAGTTCCGTCGTCATGGAAACTCACTCACACCTGCAGCGGGCCAGTCTACCGAAGTGCAGAGACTTTGCTCACAATAAGTCCCATTGGATTATAATGGAGAACTTTGCCCCGAACAACGCTCCATATCTCCTGATCCGTAAATGGTAGAGACGTAATTTTTTCTGCGTTTATTTCGTAACGGATAGGGGAAGAAGACAGGCTATCGGTTTTTGCTGGAAAAAGTTTAATAAAGGCGTGAAAAATTATGATATAAAGGTAATTTTTATGGACTTTCAGAAATCCTCTAAAAACGGTCCCGAACAAATCGCTGTAGCTGAAAAAGTATAAGAGATATCAAAATAATTCTTTCACTATGAGTATCAGCAGGCTTTTGAGGACTATGGTGCCCATTTTCATGTTTGTACAAAAATCGGTGTAGGCACAGCGACGATGTAAAAAAGTGGATGATGTGGGAAAATGCAGCTGAAAAGCGTTTTCAGGAATTTACACATTCGCTACTCCCGAACAAATTGTTCCTGCGGTAAAACCGTAACAGTTATCCAAACAATTCCTTTTTTATGAGTGCCAGAAGGGTCGGGACATTCATGTGTGAAAGTCTCATGCTTGTACATGAAACGGTTTCGGAGTAGCGACGATGCGAAAACGTGTGATGTTTTCAATTTTCAGGCGTCATTTTTCAAAACCGCTCCATAGGAAATGAATGGGGGAGGTTTCGGGTTTGTGTCGCTCTGAGGTGATTTGCGAAAAATCTATAAATGCTACAGCAATGAGGGTTACATTTCCTGAATCCAGACAAAAATTCCTACGTTTTGATGTATAATTTATGTGGATAGGTTGAAAATTGAGCGAGTGAGAAGAAGTTGTTCGGAGTAGAAGAATTAGTTGAATTTCTAGAGTGCGCACTCTACCAACTGCCACTTGACGACCATAGCAACGCATGTTATTTGCTGAATTTCTTGAAAAGCCAAAGTAATTTTAAGGAGGTACTATATGAAAATGGTAAAAGATATGAAAAAGCTGAAATATACCATAATAGCTGAAAGATATCACTACATTTTAAAAGTGGAATGGCGTTTCTAGCTGAAAGTAGGCTGAAGCAGTAAGCTGTCAAAAAGCAGCTGAAATGAGCGGAATTTTAATGAATTACATTCATTTCCTATGGGAGAAAAAAAAGCTGAAAATTTGCAGAAAAAGCTGAATATTTTAAAAAGTTGAAAAGGTATAAGTACAAAAAGATATAGCCATCGATTCCAGAAGAAGCTGAATAGTTTAAAAGTTGAATGGTTGAAATCGGAGAAAAATTGTAGGAGGAGAAGCGAATCAAACTTTAAACAGTAAAAACGCGAAAGAGGATCTCAATAACTGTGAATGCCTACTGCATTCACAGTAACTAGAAAAATTTGCATTTCCTGCGAAAATGCACTGTGAATGCAGATAGCTGAATGATTGAGCAAAAGGTGCAGAAGATCTTTGAAGAAGAGAAAAAATAGCTGAAAAGCATTGAAGAAGTTGAGCAAAAGATGCAGAAGATCTTTGAAGAAGAGAAAAAATAGCTGAAAAGCATTGAAGAAGTTGAAAAAGTTGAAGAATTTGAAAGAGTTGAAGAATTTGAACATGAAAGAACAATAGCTGAATGATTAGAAGAAGAAAAAACTGAGGGTAAGGCACCAAACATTTCCTAACTCATTCTAAACACTGAATCATTTAACAAAGCAGAAGTAGAATTTCAAACTTGAATATACTGTAGCCATATGTGGGCCTGCATTTCTAGGGAGTATAAGGGGTTTCGCCCCCATTGAAAAGTATTGGATGTTTGACACCTCCTAGCTTGGAGATGCTTTACGTGAAGTGGCCCAAATTTATAGTGGAGCATTCTGTATAAAGGAGGTAAAGACTCTGTAAAGCAAAAGTTTGTAGGACCTTCCTAGAGCTACTTCCGGTTAGCAACATGCTAACAGTTAGCCGCTAACAGGGCTGTGTTCAGTATCACCAGGTGAGTGTACTCTGTCAGTTTGGTCCAAATCCTGTACTGGGAAGTGCCTCAAAAAGGGTGCCAATACTTAATGTCACCAAAGGTCACCAAAGGTCATGAGTCAGATTGGCCTCCTTTAGCAACTCAGCCTCACCACATCTGGGCCCAGAACTCAACATTTGACCAAAATGGTCAGTAGCGCCATTTCCCACATGTGGGTGGTGCTGTATTGGCCAATTATGTCGTGTCTGGGTATCATGCCAGATCCTGTTGGAAGCAAAGGCCCAATAGGAAAGCATGTGAAATCCAAAATGGGACAGAAAAGTGACACATGGCTGAAAGTCACTTGAAAATTAAAAAATGTTAAGAGGAAGTGACTGTGCGAATTTCAGATTCCTACATTAATCACAGCCGCTGCAGCGGGCGTCGAAAGTTGCCATTGTATCCCAATGGAGCTTCTCCCTCTGGCCCTCAGAGTTCCGTCGTCATGGAAACTCACTCACACCTCTGCTGCAGGCCAGTCTACCGAAGTGCAGAGACTTTGCTCACAATAAGTCCCATTGGATTATAATGGAGAACTTTGCCCCGAACAACGCTCCATATCTCCTGATCCGTAAATGGTAGAGACGTAATTTTTTCTGCGTTTATTTCGTAACGGATAGGGGAAGAAGACAGGCTATCGGTTTTTGCTGGAAAAAGTTTAATAAAGGCGTGAAAAATTATGATATAAAGGTGATTTTTATGGACTTTCAGAAATCCTCTAAAAACGGTCCCGAACAAATCGCTGTAGCTGAAAAAGTATAAGAGATATCAAAATAATTCTTTCACTATGAGTATCAGCAGGCTTTTGAGGACTATGGTGCCCATTTTCATGTTTGTACAAAAATCGGTGTAGGCACAGCGACGATGTAAAAAAGTGGATGATGTGGGAAAATGCAGCTGAAAAGCGTTTTCAGGAATTTGCACATTCGCTACTCCCGAACAAATTGTTCCTGCGGTAAAACCGTAACAGTTATCCAAACAATTCCTTTTTAATGAGTGCCAGAAGGGTCGGGACATTCATGTGTGAAAGTCTCATGCTTGTACATGAAACGGTTTCGGAGTAGCGACGATGCGAAAACGTGTGATGTTTTCAATTTTCAGGCATCATTTTTCAAAACCGCTCCATAGGAAATGAATGGGGGAGGTTTCGGGTTTGTGTCGCTCTGAGGTGATTTGCGAAAAATCTATAAATGCTACAGCAATGAGGGTTACATTTCCTGAATCCAGACAAAAATTCCTATGTTTTGATGTATAATTTATGTGGATAGGTTGAAAATTGAGCGACTGAGAAGAAGTTGTTCGGAGAAGAAGAATTTGTTGAATTTCTAGAGTGCGCACTCTATAACTGCCTCCTTGACGACCATAGCAACGCATGTTATTTGCTGAATTTCTTGAAAAGCCAAAATTATTTTAAGGAGGTACTATATGAAAATGATAAAAGATATGAAAAAGCTGAAATAGACCATAATAGCTGAAAGATATCACTACATTTTAAAAGTTGAATGGCGTTTCTAGCTGAAAGTAGGCTGAAGCAGTAAGCTGTCAAAAAGCAGCTGAAATGAGCGGAATTTTAGTGAATTACATTCATTTCCTATGGGAGAAAAAAAGCTGAAAATTTGCAGAAAAAGCTGAATATTTTAAAAAGTTGAAGAGTTAAAAGTACAAAAAGATATAGCCATCGATTCCAGAAGAAGCTGAATAGTTTAAAAGTTGAATGGTTGAAATCGGACAAAAACTGTAGGAGGAGAAGCGAATCAAACTTTAAACAGTAAAAAGGCGAAAGAGGATCTCAAGAACTGTGAATGCCTACTGCATTCACAGTAATAATAATAACTAGAAAAATTTGCATTTCCTGCGAAAATGCACTGTGAATGCAGATAGCTGAATGATTGAGCAAAAGATGCAGAAGATCTTTGAAGAAGAGAAAAAATAGCTGAAAAGCATTGAAGAAGTTGAAAAAGTTGAAGAAGTTGAAAAAGTTGAAGAATTTGAAAGAGTTGAAGAATTTGAACATGAAAGAACAATAGCTGAATGATTAGAAGAAGAAAAAACTGAGGGTAAGGCACCAAACATTTCCTAACTCATTCTAAACACTGAATCATTTAACAAAGCAGAAGTAGAATTTCAAACTTGAATATACTGTAGCCATATGTGGGCCTGCATTTCTAGGGAGTATAAGGGGTTTCGCCCCCATTGAAAAGCATTGGATGTTTGACACCTCCTAGCTTGGAGATGCTTTATGTGACGTGGCCCAAATTTATAGTGGAGCATTCTGTATAAAGGAGGTAAAGACTCTGTAAAGCAGAAGTTTGTCCGAGCTTCCTAGAGCTACTTCCAATTAGCAACATGCTAACCGTTAGCCGCTAACAGGGTTGTGTTCAGTATCACCAGGTGAGTGTACTCTGTCAGTTTGGTCCAAATCCTGTACTGGGAAGTGCCTCAAAAAGGGTGCCAATACTTAATGTCACCAAAGGTCACCAAAGGTCATGAGTCAGATTGGCCTCCTTTAGCAACTCAGCCTCACCACATCTGGGCCCAGAACTCAACATTTGACCAAAATGGTCAGTAGCACCATTTCCCACATGTGGGTGGTGCTGTATTGGCCAATTATGTCGTGCCTGGGCATCATGCCAGATCCTGTTGGAAGCAAAGGCCCAATAGGAAAGCATGTGAAATCCAAAATGGGACAGAAAAGTGACACATGGCTGAAAGTCACTTGAAAATTTAAAAATGTTAAGAGGAAGTGACTGTGCGAATTTCAGATTCCTACATTAATCACAGCCGCTGCAGCGGGCGTCGAAAGTTGCCATTGTATCCCAATGGAGCTTCTCCCTCTGGCCCTCAGAGTTCCGTCGTCATGGAATCTCACTCACACCTCTGCTGCAGGCCAGTCTACCGAAGTGCAGAGACTTTGCTCACAATAAGTCCCATTGGATTATAATGGAGAACTTTGCCCCGAACAACGCTCCATATCTCCTGATCCGTAAATGGTAGAGACGTAATTTTTTCTGCGTTTATTTCGTAACGGATAGGGGAAGAAGACAGGCTATCGGTTTTTGCTGGAAAAAGTTTAATAAAGGCGTGAAAAATTATGATATAAAGGTGATTTTTATGGACTTTCAGAAATCCTCTAAAAACGGTCCCAAACAAATCGCTGTAGCTGACAAAGTATAAGAGATATCAAAATAATTCTTTCACTATGAGTATCAGCAGGCTTTTGAGGACTATGGTGGCCATTTTTATGTTTGTACAAAAATCGGTGTAGGCACAGCGACGATGTAAAAAAGTGGATGATGTGGGAAAATGCAGCTGAAAAGCGTTTTCAGGAATTTGCACATTCGCTACTCCCGAACAAATTGTTCCTGCGGTAAAACCGTAACAGTTATCCAAACAATTCCTTTTTTATGAGTGCCAGAAGGGTCGGGATATTCATGTGTGAAAGTCTCATGCTTGTACATGAAACGGTTTCAGAGTAGCGACGATGCGAAAACGTGTGATGTTTTCAATTTTCAGGCGTCATTTTTCAAAACCGCTCCATAGGAAATGAATGGGGGAGGTTTCGGGTTTGTGTCGCTCTGAGGTGATTTGCGAAAAATCTATAAATGCTACAGCAATGAGGGTTACATTTCCTGAATCCAGAAAAAAATGCCTACGTTTTGATGTATAATTTATGTGGATAGGTTGAAAATTGAGCGAGTGAGAAGAAGTTGTTCGGAGAAGAAGAATTTGTTGAATTTCTAGAGTGTGCACTCTATAACTGCCTCCTTGACGACCATAGCAACGCATGTTATTTGCTGAATTTCTTGAAAAGCCAAAATTATTTTAAGGAGGTACTATATGAAAATGGTAAAATATATGAAAAAGCTGAAATATACCATAATAGCTGAAAGATATCACTACATTTTAAAAGTTGAATGGCGTTTCTAGCTGAAAGTAGGCTGGAGCAGTAAGCTGTCAAAAAGCAGATGAAATGAGCGGAATTTTAGTGAATTACATTCATTTTCTATGGGAGAAAAAAAAGCTGAAAATTTGCAGAAAAAGCTGAATATTTTAAAAAGTTGAAAAGTTATAAGTACAAAAAGATATAGCCATCGATTCCAGAAGAAGCTGAATAGTTTAAAAGTTGAATGGTTGAAATCGGAGAAAAACTGTAGGAGGAGAAGCGAATCAAACTTTAAACAGTAAAAAGGCGAAAGAGGATCTCAATAACTGTGAATGCCTACTGCATTCACAGTAACTAGAAAAATTTGCATTTCCTGCGAAAATGCACTGTGAATGCAGATAGCTGAATGATTGAGCAAAAGATGCAGAAGATCTTTGAAGAAGAGAAAAAATAGCTGAAAAGCATTGAAGAAGTTGAAAAAGTTGAAGAAGTTGAAAAAGTTGAAGAATTTGAAAGAGTTGAAGAATTTGAACATGAAAGAACAATAGCTGAATGATTAGAAGAAGAAAAAACTGAGGGTAAGGCACCAAACATTTCCTAACTCATTCTAAACACTGAATCATTTAACAAAGCAGAAGTAGAATTTCAAACTTGAATATACTGTAGCCATATGTGGGCCTGCATTTCTAGGGAGTATAAGGAGTTTCGCCCCCATTGAAAAGCATTGGATGTTTGACACCTCCTAGCTTGGAGATGCTTTACGTGACGTGGCCCAAATTTATAGTGGAGCATTCTGTATAAAGGAGGTAAAGACTCTGTAAAGCAGAAGTTTGTAGGACCTTCCTAGAGCTACTTCCGGTTAGCAACATGCTAACAGTTAGCCGCTAACAGGGTTGTGTTCAGTATCACCAGGTGAGTGTACTCTGTCAGTTTGGTCCAAATCCTGTACTGGGAAGTGCCTCAAAAAGGGTGCCAATACTTAATGTCACCAAAGGTCACCAAAGGTCGTGAGTCAGATTGGCCTCCTTTAGCAACTCAGCCTCACCACATCTGGGCCCAGAACTCAACATTTGACCAAAATGGTCAGTAGCGCCATTTCCCACATGTGGGTGGTGCTGTATTGGCCAATTATGTCGTGTCTGGGCATCATGCCAGATCCTGTTGGAAGCAAAGGCCCAATAGGAAAGCATGTGAAATCCAAAATGGGACAGAAAAGTGACACATGGCTGAAAGTCACTTGAAAATTTAAAAATGTTAAGAGGAAGTGACTGTGCGAATTTCAGATTCCTACATTAATCACAGCCGCTGCAGCGGGCGTCGAAAGTTGCCATTGTATCCCAATGGAGCTTCTCCCTCTGGCCCTCAGAGTTCCGTCGTCATGGAAACTCACTCACACCTCTGCTGCAGGCCAGTCTACCGAAGTGCAGAGACTTTGCTCACAATAAGTCCCATTGGATTATAATGGAGAACTTTGCCCCGAACAACGCTCCATATATCCTGATCCGTAAATGGTAGAGACGTAATTTTTTCTGCGTTTATTTCGTAACGGATAGGGGAAGAAGACAGGCTATCGGCTTTTGCTGGAAAAAGTTTAATAAAGGCGTGAAAAATTATGATATAAAGGTGATTTTTATGGACTTTCAGAAATCCTCTAAAAACGGTCCCGAACAAATCGCTGTAGCTGAAAAAGTATAAGAGATATCAAAATAATTCTTTCACTATGAGTATCAGCAGGCTTTTGAGGACTATGGTGCCCATTTTCATGTTTGTACAAACATCGGTGTAGGCACAGCGACGATGTAAAAAAGTGGATGATGTGGGAAAATGCAGCTGAAAAGCGTTTTCAGGAATTTGCACATTCGCTACTCCCGAACAAATTGTTCCTGCGGTAAAACCGTAACAGTTATCCAAACAATTCCTTTTTTATGAGTGCCAGAAGGGTCGGGACATTCATGTGTGAAAGTCTCATGCTTGTACATGAAACGGTTTCGGAGTACCGACGATGCGAAAACGTGTGATGTTTTCAATTTTCAGGCGTCATTTTTCAAAACCGCTCCATAGGAAATGAATGGGGGTGGTTTCGGGTTTGTGTCGCTCTGAGGTGATTTGCGAAAAATCTATAAATGCTACAGCAATGAGGGTTACATTTCCTGAATCCAGACAAAAATTCCCACGTTTTGATGTATAATTTATGTGGATAGGTTGAAAATTGAGCGACTGAGAAGAAGTTGTTCGGAGAAGAAGAATGAGTTGAATTTCTAGAGTGCGCACTCTACCAACTGCCACTTGACGACCATATCAACGCATGTTATTTGCTGAATTTCTTGAAAAGCCAAAATTATTTTAAGGAGGTACTATATGAAAATGGTACAAGATATGAAAAAGCTGAAATAGACCATAACAGCTGAAAGATATCACTACATTTTAAAAGTTGAATGGCGTTTCTAGCTGAAAATAGGCTGAAGCAGTAAGCTGTCAAAAAGGAGCTGAAATTAGCAGAATTTTAGTGATTTCAATGCATTTCCTATGGGAGAAAAAAAGCTGAAAACTTGCAGAAAAAGCTGAATATTTTAAAAAGTTGAATAGTTAAAAGTACAAAAAGATATAGCCATCGATTCCAGAAGAAGCTGAATAGTTTAAAAGTTGAATGGTTGAAATCGGAGAAAAATTGTAGGAGGAGAAGCGAATCAAACTTTAAACAGTAAAAACGCATTTGGAAGAATAACCCATAAAAACTAGAAAAATTTGCATTTCCTGCGGAAATGCACTGTGAATGCAGATAGCTGAATGATTGAGCAAAAGATGCAGAAGATCTTTGAAGAAGAGAAAAAATAGCTGAAAAGCATTGAAGAAGTTGAAAAAGTTGAAGAAGTTGAAAAAGTTGAAGAATTTGAAAGAGTTGAAGAATTTGAACATGAAAGAACAATAGCTGAATGATTAGAAGAAGAAAAAACTGAGGGTAAGGCACCAAACATTTCCTAACTCATTCTAAACACTGAATCATTTAATTCAATTCAATTCAATTCAATTTTATTTATATAGCGCCAAATCATGAAACATGTCATCTCAAGGCACTTTACAAAATCAAGTTTAACAAAGCAGAAGTAGAATTTCAAACTTGAATATACTGTAGCCATATGTGGGCCTGCATTTCTAGGGAGTATAAGGGGTTTCGCCCCCATTGAAAAGCATTGGATGTTTGACACCTCCTAGCTTGGAGATGCTTTACGTGACGTGGCCCAAATTTATAGTGGAGCATTCTGTATAAAGGAGGTAAAGACTCTGTAAAGCAGAAGTTTGTAGGACCTTCCTAGAGCTACTTCTGGTTAGCAACATGCTAACAGTTAGCCGCTAACAGGGTTGTGTTCAGTATCACCAGGTGAGTGTACTCTGTCAGTTTGGTCCAAATCCTGTACTGGGAAGTGCCTCAAAAAGGGTGCCAATACTTAATGTCACCAAAGGTCACCAAAGGTCATGAGTCAGATTGGCCTCCTTTAGCAACTCAGCCTCACCACATCTGGGCCCAGAACTCAACATTTGACCAAAATGGTCAGTAGCGCCATTTCCCACATGTGGGTCGTGCTGTATTGGCCAATTATGTCGTGTCTGGGCATCATGCCAGATCCTGTTGGAAGCAAAGGCCCAATAGGAAAGCATGTGAAATCCAAAATGGGACAGAAAAGTGACACATGGCTGAAAGTCACTTGAAAATTTAAAAATGTTAAGAGGAAGTGACTGTGCGAATTTCAGATTCCTACATTAATCACAGCCGCTGCAGCGGGCGTCGAAAGTTGCCATTGTATCCCAATGGAGCTTCTCCCTCTGGCCCTCAGAGTTCCGTCGTCATGGAAACTCACTGACACACCTGCAGCGGGCCAGTTTACCAAAGTGCAGAGACTTTGCTCACAATAAGTCCCATTGGATTATAATGGAGAACTTTGCCCCGAACAACGCTTCATATCTCCTGATCCCTAAATGGTAGAGAGGTAATTTTTTCTGCGTTTAGTTCGTAACGGATAGGGGAAGAAGAAAAGCTATCGTTTTTTGCTGGAAAAAGTTTAATAAAGGCGTAAAAAATTATGATCTAAAGGGGTTTTTTAAGGAATTTGCAAAATCCTCTAAAAACAGTCCCGAACAAATCGCTCTAGCTGAAAAAGTATAAGAGATATCAAAACAATTATTTCACTGTGAGTATCAGCAGGCTTTTGAGGACTATGTTGCTCATTTTTATGTTTGTACAAAAATCGGTGTAGGCACAGCGACGATGTAAAAAAGTGGATCATGTGGAACAATGCAGCTCTAAAGCATTTTCAGGATTTTGCACATTCACTACTCCCAAACAAATTGTTCCTGCGGAAAAACCGTAACAGTTATCCACAAAATTCCTTTTTTGTGAGTGCCAGAAGGGCTGGGACATTCATATGTGAAAGTCTCATGCCTGTACATCAAACGGTTTAGGAGTAGCGACGATGCGAAAACGTGTGATGTTTATGATTTTCAGACGCCATTTTTCAAAACCGCTCCATAGGAAATGAATGGGGAGGTTTCGGGTTTGTGTCACTCTGAGGTGATTTGCGAAAAATCTATAAATGCTACACCAATGAGGGTTACATTTCCTGAATCCAGACAAAAATTCCTACGTTTTGATGTATAATTTATGTGGATAAGTTGAAAATTGAGCGAGTGAGAAGAAGTTGTTCGGAGAAGAAGAATTTGTTGAATTTCTAGAGTGTGCACTCTACTAACTGCCACTTGACGACCATAGCAACGCATGTTATTTGCTTAATTTCTTGAAAAGCCAAAATTATTTTAAGGAGGGACTATATGAAAATGGTAAAAGATATGAAAAAGCTGAAATAGACCATAATAGCTGAAAGATATCACTACATTTTAAAAGTTGAATGGCGTTTCTAGCTCAAAGTAGGCTGAAGCAGTAAGCTGTCAAAAAGCAGCTGAAATGAGCGGAATTTTAGTGAATTACATTCATTTCCTATGGGAGAAAAAAAAGCTGAAAATTTGCAGAAAAAGCTGAATATTTTAAAAAGTTGAAAAGGTATAAGTACAAAAAGATATAGCCATCAATTCCAGAAGAAGCTGAATAGTTTAAAAGTTGAATGGTTGAAATCGGAGAAAAACTGTAGGAGGAGAAGCGAATCAAACTTTAAACAGTAAAAACACGAAAGAGGATCTCAATAACTGTGAATGCCTACTGCATTCACAGTAATGAATGCCTACTGCATTCACAGTAATAAGAATAAAGAACTAGAAAAATTTGCATTTCCTGCGAAAATGCACTGTTAATGTAGATAGCTGAATGATTGAGCAAAAGATGCAGAAGATCTTTGAAGAAGAGAAAAAATAGCTGAAAAGCATTGAAGAAGTTGAAAAAGTTGAAGAAGTTGAAAAAGTTGAAGAATTTGAAAGAGTTGAAGAATTTGAACATGAAAGAACAATAGCTGAATGATTAGAAGAAGAAAAAACTGAGGGTAAGGCACCAAACATTTCCTAACTCATTCTAAACACTGAATCATTTAACAAAGCAGAAGTAGAATTTCAAACTTGAATATACTGTAGCCATATGTGGGCCTGCATTTCTAGGGAGTATAAGGGGTTTCGCCCCCATTGAAAAGCATTGGATGTTTGACACCTCCTAGCTTAGAGATGCTTTACGTGACGTGGCCCAAATTTATAGTGGAGCATTCTGTATAAAGGAGGTAAAGACTCTGTAAAGCAGAAGTTTGTAGGACCTTCCTAGAGCTACTTCCGGTTAGCAACATGCTAACAGTTAGCCGCTAACAGGGTTGTGTTCAGTATCACCAGGTGAGTGTACTCTGTCAGTTTGGTCCAAATCCTCTACTGGGAAGTGCCTCAAAAAGGGTGCCAATACTTAATGTCACCAAAGGTCACCAAAGGTCATGAGTCAGATTGGCCTCCTTTAGCAACTCAGCCTCACCACATCTGGGCCCAGAACTCAACATTTGACCAAAATGGTCAGTAGCGCCATTTCCCACATGTGGGTGGTGCTGTATTGGCCAATTATGTCGTGTCTGGGCATCATGCCAGATCCTGTTGGAAGCAAAGGCCCAATAGGAAAGCATGTGAAATCCAAAATGGGACAGAAAAGTGACACATGGCTGAAAGTCACTTGAAAATTTAAAAATGTTAAGAGGAAGTGACTGTGCGAATTTCAGATTCCTACATCAATCACAGCCGCTGCAGCGGGCGTCGAAAGTTGCCATTGTATCCCAATGGAGCTTCTCCCTCTGGCCCTCAGAGTTCCGTCGTCATGGAAACTCACTCACACCTCTGCTGCAGGCCAGTCTACCGAAGTGCAGAGACTTTGCTCACAATAAGTCCCATTGGATTATAATGGAGAACTTTGCCCCGAACAACGCTCCATATCTCCTGATCCGTAAATGGTAGAGACGTAATTTTTTCTGCGTTTATTTCGTAACGGATAGGGGAAGAAGACAGGCTATCGGTTTTTGCTGGAAAAAGTTTAATAAAGGCGTGAAAAATTATGATATAAAGGTGATTTTTATGGACTTTCAGAAATCCTCTAAAAACGGTCCCGAACAAATCGCTGTAGCTGAAAAAGTATAAGAGATATCAAAATAATTCTTTCACTATGAGTATCAGCAGGCTTTTGAGGACTATGGTGCCCATTTTCATGTTTGTACAAAAATCGGTGTAGGCACAGCGACGATGTAAAAAAGTGGATGATGTGGGAAAATGCAGCTGAAAAGCGTTTTCAGGAATTTGCACATTCGCTACTCCCGAACAAATTGTTCCTGCGGTAAAACCGTAACAGTTATCCAAACAATTCCTTTTTTATGAGTGCCAGAAGGGTCGGGACATTCATGTGTGAAAGTCTCATGCTTGTACATGAAACGGTTTCGGAGTAGCGACGATGCGAAAACGTGTGATGTTTTCAATTTTCAGGCGTCATTTTTCAAAACCGCTCCATAGGAAATGAATGGGGGAGGTTTCGGGTTTGTGTCGCTCTGAGGTGATTTGCGAAAAATCTATAAATGCTACAGCAATGAGGGTTACATTTCCTGAATCCAGACAAAAATTCCTACGTTTTAATGTATAATTTATGTGGATAGGTTGAAAATTGAGCGACTGAGAAGAAGTTGTTCGGAGAAGAAGAATTTGTTGAATTTCTAGAGTGCGCACTCTATAACTGCCTCCTTGACGACCATAGCAACGCATGTTATTTGCTGAATTTCTTGAAAAGCCAAAATTATTTTAAGGAGGTACTATATGAAAATGGTAAAAGATATGAAAAAGCTGAAATAGACCATAATAGCTGAAAGATATCACTACATTTTAAAAGTTGAATGGCGTTTCTAGCTGAAAGTAGGCTGAAGCAGTAAGCTGTCAAAAAGCAGCCTAAATGAGTGGAATTTTAGTGAATTACATTCATTTCCTATGGGAGAAAAAAAGCTGAAAATTTGCAGAAAAAGCTGAATATTTTAAAAAGTTGAAGAGTTAAAAGTACAAAAAGATATAGCCATCGATTCCAGAAGAAGCTGAATAGTTTAAAAGTTGAATGGTTGAAATTGGAGAAAAATTGTAGGAGGAGAAGCGAATCAAACTTTAAACAGTAAAAACGCATTAGGAAGAATAAACACTAAGAAGAAGAAGAAGAAGAATAAAGAACTAGAAAAATTTGCATTTCCTGCGAAAATGCACTGTGAATGCAGATAGCTGAATGATTGAGCAAAAGATGCAGAAGATCTTTGAAGAAGAGAAAAAATAGCTGAAAAGCATTGAAGTTGAAAAAGTTGAAGAAGTTGAAGAATTTGAAAGAGTTGAAGAATTTGAACATGAAAGAACAATAGCTGAATGATTAGAAGAAGAAAAAACTGAGGGTAAGGCACCAAACATTTCCTAACTCATTCTAAACACTGAATCATTTAACAAAGCAGAAGTAGAATTTCAAACTTGAATATACTGTAGCCATATGTGGGCCTGCATTTCTAGGGAGTATAAGGGGTTTCGCCCCCATTGAAAAGCATTGGATGTTTGACACCTCCTAGCTTGGAGATGCTTTACGTGACGTGGACCAAATTTATAGTGGAGCATTCTGTATAAAGGAGGTAAAGACTCTGTAAAGCAGAAGTTTGTAGGACCTTCCTAGAGCTACTTCCGGTTAGCAACATGCTAACAGTTAGCCGCTAACAGGGTTGTGTTCAGTGTCACCAGGTGAGTGTACTCTGTCAGTTTGGTCCAAATCCTGTACTGGGAAGTGCCTCAAAAAGGGTGCCAATACTTAATGTCACCAAAGGTCACCAAAGGTCATGAGTCAGATTGGCCTCCTTTAGCAACTCAGCCTCACCACATCTGGGCCCAGAACTCAACATTTGACCAAAATGGTCAGTAGCGCCATTTCCCACATGTGGGTGGTGCTGTATTGGCCAATTATGTCGTGTCTGGGCATCATGCCAGGTCCTGTTGGAAGCAAAGGCCCAATAGGAAAGCATGTGAAATCCAAAATGGGACAGAAAAGTGACACATGGCTGAAAGTCACTTGAAAATTTTAAAATGTCAAGAGGAAGTGACTGTGCGAATTTCAGATTCCTACATTAATCACAGCCGCTGCAGCGGGCGTCGAAAGTTGCCATTGTATCCCAATGGAGCTTCTCCCTCTGGCCCTCAGAGTTCCGTCGTCATGGAAACTCACTCACACCTCTGCTGCAGGCCAGTCTACCGAAGTGCAGAGACTTTGCTCACAATAAGTCCCATTGGATTATAATGGAGAACTTTGCCCCGAACAACGCTCCATATCTCCTGATCCGTAAATGGTAGAGACGTAATTTTTTCTGCGTTTATTTCGTAACGGATAGGGGAAGAAGACAGGCTATCGGTTTTTGCTGGAAAAAGTTTAATAAAGGCGTGAAAAATTATGATATAAAGGTGATTTTTATGGACTTTCAGAAATCCTCTAAAAACGGTCCCGAACAAATCGCTGTAGCTGAAAAAGTATAAGAGATATCAAAATAATTCTTTCACTATGAGTATTAGCAGGCTTTTGAGGACTATGGTGCCCATTTTCATGTTTGTACAAAAATCGGTGTAGGCACAGCGACGATGTAAAAAAGTGGATGATGTGGGAAAATGCAGCTGAAAAGCGTTTTCAGGAATTTGCACATTCGCTACTCCCGAACAAATTGTTCCTGCGGTAAAACCGTAACAGTTATCCAAACAATTCCTTTTTTATGAGTGCCAGAAGGGTCGGGACATTCATGTGTGAAAGTCTCATGCTTGTACATGAAACGGTTTCGGAGTAGCGACGATGCGAAAACGTGTGATGTTTTAAATTTTCAGGCGTCATTTTTCAAAACCGCTCCATAGGAAATGAATGGGGGAGGTTTCGGGTTTGTGTCGCTCTGAGGTGATTTGCGAAAAATCTATAAATGCTACAGCAATGAGGGTTACATTTCCTGAATCCAGACAAAAATTCCTACGTTTTGATGTATAATTTATGTGGATAGGTTGAAAATTGAGCGACTGAGAAGAAGTTGTTCGGAGAAGAAGAATTTGTTGAATTTCTAGAGTGCGCACTCTATAACTGCCTCCTTGACGACCATAGCAACGCATGTTATTTGCTGAATTTCTTGAAAAGCCAAAATTATTTTAAGGAGGTACTATATGAAAATGGTAAAAGATATGAAAAAGCTGAAATAGACCATAATAGCTGAAAGATATCACTACATTTTAAAAGTTGAATGGCGTTTCTAGCTGAAAGTAGGCTGAAGCAGTAAGCTGTCAAAAAGCAGCCTAAATGAGTGGAATTTTAGTGAATTACATTCATTTCCTATGGGAGAAAAAAAGCTGAAAATTTGCAGAAAAAGCTGAATATTTTAAAAAGTTGAAGAGTTAAAAGTACAAAAAGATATAGCCATCGATTCCAGAAGAAGCTGAATAGTTTAAAAGTTGAATGGTTGAAATCGGAGAAAAATTGTAGGAGGAGAAGCGAATCAAACTTTAAACAGTAAAAACGCATTAGGAAGAATAAACACTAAGAAGAAGAAGAAGAAGAATAAAGAACTAGAAAAATTTGCATTTCCTGCGAAAATGCACTGTGAATGCAGATAGCTGAATGATTGAGCAAAAGATGCAGAAGATCTTTGAAGAAGAGAAAAAATAGCTGAAAAGCATTGAAGTTGAAAAAGTTGAAGAAGTTGAAGAATTTGAAAGAGTTGAAGAATTTGAACATGAAAGAACAATAGCTGAATGATTAGAAGAAGAAAAAACTGAGGGTAAGGCACCAAACATTTCCTAACTCATTCTAAACACTGAATCATTTAACAAAGCAGAAGTAGAATTTCAAACTTGAATATACTGTAGCCATATGTGGGCCTGCATTTCTAGGGAGTATAAGGGGTTTCGCCCCCATTGAAAAGCATTGGATGTTTGAGACCTCCTAGCTTGGAGATGCTTTACGTGACGTGGCCCAAATTTATAGTGGAGCATTCTGTATAAAGGAGGTAAAGACTCTGTAAAGCAGAAGTTTGTAGGACCTTCCTAGAGCTACTTCCGGTTAGCAACATGCTAACAGTTAGCCGCTAACAGGGTTGTGTTCAGTGTCACCAGGTGAGTGTACTCTGTCAGTTTGGTCCAAATCCTGTACTGGGAAGTGCCTCAAAAAGGGTGCCAATACTTAATGTCACCAAAGGTCACCAAAGGTCATGAGTCAGATTGGCCTCCTTTAGCAACTCAGCCTCACCACATCTGGGCCCAGAACTCAACATTTGACCAAAATGGTCAGTAGCGCCATTTCCCACAGGTGGGTGGTGCTGTATTGGCCAATTATGTCGTGTCTGGGCATCATGCCAGATCCTGTTGGAAGCAAAGGCCCAATAGGAAAGCATGTGAAATCCAAAATGGGACAGAAAAGTGACACATGGCTGAAAGTCACTTGAAAATTTTAAAATGTTAAGAGGAAGTGACTGTGCGAATTTCAGATTCCTACATTAATCACAGCCGCTGCAGCGGGCGTCGAAAGTTGCCATTGTATCCCAATGGAGCTTCTCCCTCTGGCCCTCAGAGTTCCGTCGTCATGGAAACTCACTCACACCTCTGCTGCAGGCCAGTCTACCGAAGTGCAGAGACTTTGCTCACAATAAGTCCCATTGGATTATAATGGAGAACTTTGCCCCGAACAACGCTCCATATCTCCTGATCCGTAAATGGTAGAGACGTAATTTTTTCTGCGTTTATTTCGTAACGGATAGGGGAAGAAGACAGGCTATCGGTTTTTGCTGGAAAAAGTTTAATAAAGGCGTGAAAAATTATGATATAAAGGTGATTTTTATGGATTTTCAGAAATCCTCTAAAACCGGTCCCGAACAAATCGCTGTAGCTGAAAAAGTATAAGAGATATCAAAATAATTCTTTCACTATGAGTATCAGCAGGCTTTTGAGGACTATGGTGCCCATTTTCATGTTTGTACAAAAATCGGTGTAGGCACAGCGACGATGTAAAAAAGTGGATGATGTGGGAAAATGCAGCTGGAAAGCGTTTTCAGGAATTTGCACATTCGCTACTCCCGAACAAATTGTTCCTGCGGTAAAACCGTAACAGTTATCCAAACAATTCCTTTTTTATGAGTGCCAGAAGGGTCGGGACATTCATGTGTGAAAGTCTCATGCTTGTACATGAAACGGTTTCGGAGTAGCGACGATGCGAAAACGTGTGATGTTTTCAATTTTCAGGCGTCATTTTTCAAAACCGCTCCATAGGAAATGAATGGGGGAGGTTTCGGGTTTGTGTCGCTCTGAGGTGATTTGCGAAAAATCTATAAATGCTACAGCAATGAGGGTTACATTTCCTGAATCCAGACAAAAATTCCTACGTTTTCATGTATAATTTATGTGGATAGGTTGAAAATTGAGCGACTGAGAAGAAGTTGTTCGGAGAAGAAGAATTTGTTGAATTTCTAGAGTGCGCACTCTATAACTGCCTCCTTGACGACCATAGCAACGCATGTTATTTGCTGAATTTCTTGAAAAGCCAAAATTATTTTAAGGAGGTACTATATGAAAATGGTAAAAGATATGAAAAAGCTGAAATAGACCATAATAGCTGAAAGATATCACTACATTTTAAAAGTTGAATGGCGTTTCTAGCTGAAAGTAGGCTGAAGCAGTAAGTTGTCAAAAAGCAGCTGAAATGAGCGGAATTTTAGTGAATTACATTCATTTCCTATGGGAGAAAAAAAAGCTGAAAATTTGCAGAAAATACTGAATATTTTAAAAAGTTTAAGAGTTAAAAGTACAAAAAGATATAGCCATCCATTCCAGAAGAGGCTGAATAGTTTAAAAGTTGAATGGTTGAAATCGGAGAAAAATTGTAGGAGGAGAAGCGAATCAAACTTTAAACAGTAAAAACGCGAAAGAGGATCTCAAGAACTGTGAATGCCTACTGCATTCACAGTAACTAGAAAATTTCTGAAGAAATTTAGCAAGGCGCCTGCCTCGTGGTGCGTACCGTACCATTGAAAATACTAATGGGAAGTAACACTGCGAATTTCAGCTTCCTACGATCTTCACAGCCCCCGCAACGGCCGTCCAAAGGTGCCATGTTAAGTCAATGGACCTCCTAGGAGCCTCTGGCTAGCAGCGTTGTCATGGAGACTCCCTCACAGCTGTAGCCCTCTGTCTTAATTATCATTACCTTTATCATGTGAGGTACTGAGGTGAATGTGTGATTTCAGTGTCTTTGGAGCATTTCTGCAGCATGTAACAGAGGCAAAGAGGGGTCAAAAATGGATGTTTGACACCTCATAAAATAGACATGCTTTATCTGACATGGCCCAAATTTGTTGTAGAGCCTTCTCTGTAAAGGAAGTACAGACTCTGTGAAGCAAAAGTTTGTTCGAGCTTCCTAGAGCTACTTCCGGTTTGATCCCCCATTGAAAAGCATTGGATGTTTGACACCTCATAGCTTGGAGATGCTTTATGCGACGTAGCCCAAATTTCTTTTGGAGCTTTCTCTCTAGAGTAAGAACAGACTCTGTGAAGCAGAAGTTGGTGAGACCTTCCTAGAGCTACTTCTGGTTAGCAACATGCTAACAGTTAGCCGCTAACAGGGTTGTGTTCAGTATCACCAAGTGAGTGTACTCTGTCAGTTTGGTCCAAATCCTGTACTGGGAAGTGCCTCAAAAAGGGTGCCAATACTTAATGTCACCAAAGGTCACCAAAGGTCATGAGTCAGATTGGCCTCCTTTAGCAACTCAGCCTCACCACATCTGGGCCCAGAACTCAACATTTGACCAAAATGGTCAGTAGCGCCATTTCCCACAGGTGGGTGGTGCTGTATTGGCCAATTGGGTCGTGTCGGTCATCAAGCAAGGTCCTGTTGGAAACAAAGGCCCAATAGGAAAGCATGTGAAATCCAAAATGGGACAGAAAAGTGACACATGGCTGAAAGTCACTTGAAAATTTAAAAATGTTAAGAGGAAGTGACTGTGCGAATTTCAGATTCCTACATTAATCACAGCCGCTGCAGCGGGCGTCGAAAGTTGCCATTGTATCCCAATGGAGCTTCTCCCTCTGGCCCTCAGAGTTCCGTCGTCATGGAAACTCACTCACACCTCTGCTGCAGGCCAGTCTACCGAAGTGCAGAGACTTTGCTCACAATAAGTCCCATTGGATTATAATGGAGAACTTTGCCCCGAACAACGCTCAATATCTCCTGAAAAGTTGAATGGCGTTTCTAGCTGAAAGTAGGCTGAAGCAGTAAGCTGTCAAAAAGCAGCTGAAACTAGAAAAATTTGCATTTCCTGCGAAAATGCACTGTGAATGCAGATAGCTGAATGATTGAGCAAAAGATGCAGAAGATCTTTGAAGAAGAGAAAAAATAGCTGAAAAGCATTGAAGAAGTTGAAAAAGTTGAAGAAGTTGAAAAAGTTGAAGAATTTGAAAGAGTTGAAGAATTTGAACATGAAAGAACAATAGCTGAATGATTAGAAGAAGAAAAAACTGAGGGTAAGGCACCAAACATTTCCTAACTCATTCTAAACACTGAATCATTTAACAAAGCAGAAGTAGAATTTCAAACTTGAATATACTGTAGCCATATGTGGGCCTGCATTTCTAGGGAGTATAAGGGGTTTCGCCCCCATTGAAAAGCATTGGATGTTTGACACCTCCTAGCTTGGAGATGCTTTACGTGACGTGGCCCAAATTTATAGTGGAGCATTCTGTATAAAGGAGGTAAAGACTCTGTAAAGCAGAAGTTTGTAGGACCTTCCTAGAGCTACTTCCGGTTAGCAACATGCTAACAGTTAGCCGCTAACAGGGTTGTGTTCAGTATCACCAGGTGAGTGTACTCTGTCAGTTTGGTCCAAATCCTGTACTGGGAAGTGCCTCAAAAAGGGTGCCAATACTTAATGTCACCAAAGGTCACCAAAGGTCATGAGTCAGATTGGCCTCCTTTAGCAACTCAGCCTCACCACATCTGGGCCCAGAACTCAACATTTGACCAAAATGGTCAGTAGCGCCATTTCCCACATGTGGGTGGTGCTGTATTGGCCAATTATGTCGTGTCTGGGCATCATGCCAGATCCTGTTGGAAGCAAAGGCCCAATAGGAAAGCATGTGAAATCCAAAATGGGACAGAAAAGTGACACATGGCTGAAAGTCACTTGAAAATTTAAAAATGTTAAGAGGAAGTGACTGTGCGAATTTCAGATTCCTACATTAATCACAGCCGCTGCAGCGGGCGTCGAAATTTGCCATTATATCCCAATGGAGCTTCTCCCTCTGGCCCTCAGAGTTCCGTCGTCATGGAAACTCACTCACACCTCTGCTGCAGGCCAGTCTACCGAAGTGCAGAGACTTTGCTCACAATAAATCCCATTGGATTATAATGGAGAACTTTGCCCCGAACAACGCTCCATATCTCCTGATCCGTAAATGGTAGAGACGTCATTTTTCTGCGTTTATTTCGTAACGGATAGGGGAAGAAGACAGGCTATCGGTTTTTGCTGGAAAAAGTTTAATAAAGGCGTGAAAAATTATGATATAAAGGTGATTTTTATGGACTTTCAGAAATCCTCTAAAAACGGTCCCGAACAAATCGCTGTAGCTGAAAAAGTATAAGAGATATCAAAATAATTCTTTCACTATGAGTATCAGCAGGCTTTTGAGGACTATGGTGCCCATTTTCATGTTTGTACAAAAATCGGTGTAGGCACAGCGACGATGTAAAAAAGTGGATGATGTGGGAAAATGCAGCTGAAAAGCGTTTTCAGGAATTTGCACATTCGCTACTCCCGAACAAATTGTTCCTGCGGTAAAACCGTAACAGTTATCCAAACAATTCCTTTTTTATGAGTGCCAGAAGGGTCGGGACATTCATGTGTGAAAGTCTCATGCTTGTACATGAAACGGTTTCGGAGTAGCGACGATGCGAAAACGTGTGATGTTTTCAATTTTCAGGCGTCATTTTTCAAAACCGCTCCATAGGAAATGAATGGGGGAGGTTTCGGGTTTGTGTCGCTCTGAGGTGATTTGCGAAAAATCTATAAATGCTACAGCAATGAGGGTTACATTTCCTGAATCCAGACAAAAATTCCTACGTTTTGATGTATAATTTATGTGGATAGGTTGAAAATTGAGTGACTGAGAAGAAGTTGTTCGGAGAAGAAGAATTTGTTGAATTTCTAGAGTGCGCACTCTATAACTGCCTCCTTGACGACCATAGCAACGCATGTTATTTGCTGAATTTCTTGAAAAGCCAAAATTATTTTAAGGAGGTACTATATGAAAATGGTAAAAGATATGAAAAAGCTGAAATATACCATAATAGCTGAAAGATATCACTACATTTTAAAAGTTGAATGGCGTTTCTAGCTGAAAGTAGGCTGAAGCAGTAAGCTGTCAAAAAGCAGCTGAAATGAGCAGAATTTCAGTGAATTACATTCATTTCCTATGGGAGAAAAAAAGCTGAAAATTTGCAGAAAAAGCTGAATATTTTAAAAAGTTGAAGAGTTAAAACTACAAAAAGATATAGCCATCGATTCCAGAAGAAGCTGAATAGTTTAAAAGTTGAATGGTTGAAATCGGAGAAAAATTGTAGGAGGAGAAGCGAATCAAACTTTAAACAGTAAAAACGCATTAGGAAGAATAAACACTAAGAAGAAGAAGAAGAAGAAGAATAAAGAATAAAGAGAAACAGGATCTCAAGAACTGTGAATGCCTACTGCATTCACAGTAATAATAAGAAGAATAAAGAATAAAGAGAAACAGGATCTCAAGAACTGTGAATGCCTACTGCATTCACAGTAACTAGAAAAATTTGCATTTCCTGCGAAAATGCACTGTGAATGCAGATAGCTGAATGATTGAGCAAAAGATGCAGAAGATCTTTGAAGAGAAAAAATAGCTGAAAAGCATTGAAGAAGTTGAAAAAGTTGAAGAATTTGAAAGAGTTGAAGAATTTGAAAGAGTTGAAGAATTTGAACATGAAAGAACAATAGCTGAATGATTAGAAGAAGAAAAAACTGAGGGAAAGGCACCAAACATTTCCTAACTCATTCTAAACACTGAATCGTTTAACAAAGCATAAGTAGAATTTCAAACTTGAATATACTGTAGCCATATGTGGGCCTGCATTTCTAGGGAGTATAAGGGGTTTCGCCCCCATTGAAAAGCATTGGATGTTTGACACCTCCTAACTTGGAGATGCTTTACGTGACGAGGCCCAAACTTATTGTGGAGCATTCTGTATAAAGGAGGTACAGACTCTGTAAAGCAGAAGTTTGTCCGAGCTTCCTAGAGCTACTTCCAATTAGCAACATGCTAACCGTTAGCCGCTAACATGGTTGTGCTCAGGATCACCGGGTGATTGTACTCTGTCAGTTTGGTCCAAATCCTGTACTGGGAAGTGCCTCAAAAAGGGTGCCAATACTTAATGTCGCAAACATGACCAAAGTTCATGGGTCAGATTGGCCTCCTTTAGCAACTCAGCCTCACCACATCTGGGCCCAGAACTCAACATTTGACCAAAATGGCATGTAGCGCCATTTCCCACAGGTGGGTGGTGCTGTATTGGCCAATTGGGTCGTCTCTGGGCATCAGGCCAGGTCCTGTTGGAAGCAAAGGCCCAATAGGAAAGCATGTGAAATCCAAAATGGGACAGAAAAGTGACACATGGCTGAAAGTCACTTGAAAATTTTAAAATGTCAAGAGGAAGTGACTGTGCGAATTTCAGATTCCTACATTAATCACAGCAACTACGGTGAGCGTCGAAAGTTGCCATTCTATCTCAATGGAGCCTCTCCCTCTGGCCTTCAGAGTTCCGTCGTCATGGAAACTCACTGACACACCTGCAGCGGGCCAGTCTACAGAAGTGCAGAGACTTTGCTCAAAATATGTCCCATTGGGTTATAATGGAGAACTTTGCCTCGCACAACGCTCCATATCTCCTGATCCGTAAATGGTAGAGACGTAATCTTTTCTGCGTTTATTTCTTAACGGATAGGGGAAGAAGACTTGCTATCGGTTTTTGCAGGAAATATTTTAATAAAGGCGTAAAAAATTATGATCTAAAGCGGATTTTTAAGGAATTTAAAAAAATCCTCTAAAAACGGTCCCGAACAAATCGCTCTAGCTGAAAAAGTATAGGAGATATCAAAATAATTCTTTCACTGTGAGTATCAGCAGGCTTTTGAGGACTATGTTGCTCATTTTTATGTTTGTACAAAAATCGGTGTAGGCACACCGACGATGTAAAAAAGTGGATCATGTGGAAAAATGCAGCTCTAAAGCATTTTTCGGATTTTGAACATTCGCTACTCCCGAACAAATTGTTCCTGCGGCAAAACCGTAACAGTTATCCAAAAAATTCCTCTTTTGTGAGTGCCAGAAGTGTCTGGACTTGAATGTGTGAAAGTCTCATGCCTGTACATCAAACGGTTTAGGAGTAGCGACGATGCGAAAACGTGTGATGTTTTGGATTTTCAGACGTCATTTTTCAAAACCGCTCCATAGGAAATGAATGGGGGAGGTTTCGGGTTTGAGTCGGTCTGAGGTGATTTGCGAAAAATCTATAAATGCTACACCAATGAGGGTTACATTTCCTGAATCCAGACAAAAATTCCTACGTTTTGATGTATAATTTATGTGGATAGGTTGAAAATTGAGCGAGTGAGAAGAAGTTGTTCGGAGAAGAAGAATATGTTGAATTTCTAGAGTGCGCACTCTACCAACTGCCACTTGACAACCATAGCAACGCATGTTATTTGCTGAATTTCTTGAAAAGCCAAAATTATTTTAAGGAGGTACTATATGAAAATGGTAAAAGATATGAAAAAGCTGAAATAGACCATAATAGCTGAAAGATATCACTACATTTTAAAAGTTGAATGGCGTTTCTAGCTGAAAGTAGGCTGAAGCAGTAAGCTGTCAAAAAGCAGCTGAAATGAGCGGAATTTTAGTGAATTACATTCATTTCCTATGGGAGAAAAAAAAGCTGAAAATTTGCAGAAAAAGCTGAATATTTTAAAAAGTTGAAAAGGTATAAGTACAAAAAGATATAGCCATCGATTCCAGAAGAAGCTGAATAGTTTAAAAGTTGAATGGTTGAAATCGGACAAAAACTGTAGGAGGAGAAGCGAATCAAACTTTAAACAGTACAAAGGCGAAAGAGGATCTCAAGAACTGTGAATGCCTACTGCATTCACAGTAACTAGAAAAATTTGCATTTCCTGCGAAAATGCACTGTGAATGCAGATAGCTGAATGATTGAGCAAAAGATGCAGAAGATCTTTGAAGAAGAGAAAAAATAGCTGAAAAGCATTGAAGAAGTTGAAAAAGTTGAAGAAGTTGAAAAAGTTGAAGAATTTGAAAGAGTTGAAGAATTTGAACATGAAAGAACAATAGCTGAATGATTAGAAGAAGAAAAAACTGAGGGTAAGGCACCAAACATTTCCTAACTCATTCTAAACACTGAATCATTTAACAAAGCAAAAGTAGAATTTCAAACTTGAATATACTGTAGCCATATGTGGGCCTGCATTTCTAGGGAGTATAAGGGGTTTCGCCCCCATTGAAAAGCATTGGATGTTTGACACCTCCTAGCTTGGAGATGCTTTACGTGACGTGGCCCAAATTTATAGTGGAGCATTCTGTATAAAGGAGGTAAAGACTCTGTAAAGCAGAAGTTTGTAGGACCTTCCTAGAGCTACTTCCGGTTAGCAACATGCTAACAGTGAGCCGCTAACAGGGTTGTGTTCAGTATCACCAGGTGAGTGTACTCTGTCAGTTTGGTCCAAATCCTGTACTGGGAAGTGCCTCAAAAAGGGTGCCAATACTTAATGTCACCAAAGGTCACCAAAGGTCATGAGTCAGATTGGCCTCCTTTAGCAACTCAGCCTCACCACATCTGGGCCCAGAACTCAACATTTGACCAAAATGGTCAGTAGCGCCATTTCCCACATGTGGGTGGTGCTGTATTGGCCAATTATGTCGTGTCTGGGCATCATGCCAGATCCTGTTGGAAGCAAAGGCCCAATAGGAAAGCATGTGAAATCCAAAATGGGACAGAAAAGTGACACATGGCTGAAAGTCACTTGAAAATTTAAAAATGTTAAGAGGAAGTGACTGTGCGAATTTCAGATTCCTACATTAATCACAGCCGCTGCAGCGGGCGTCGAAATTTGCCATTATATCCCAATGGAGCTTCTCCCTCTGGCCCTCAGAGTTCCGTCGTCATGGAAACTCACTCACACCTCTGCTGCAGGCCAGTCTACCGAAGTGCAGAGACTTTGCTCACAATAAATCCCATTGGATTATAATGGAGAACTTTGCCCCGAACAACGCTCCATATCTCCTGATCCGTAAATGGTAGAGACGTCATTTTTCTGCGTTTATTTCGTAACGGATAGGGGAAGAAGACAGGCTATCGGTTTTTGCTGGAAAAAGTTTAATAAAGGCGTGAAAAATTATGATATAAAGGTGATTTTTATGGACTTTCAGAAATCCTCTAAAAACGGTCCCGAACAAATCGCTGTAGCTGAAAAAGTATAAGAGATATCAAAATAATTCTTTCACTATGAGTATCAGCAGGCTTTTGAGGACTATGGTGCCCATTTTCATGTTTGTACAAAAATCGGTGTAGGCACAGCGACGATGTAAAAAAGTGGATGATGTGGGAAAATGCAGCTGAAAAGCGTTTTCAGGAATTTGCACATTCGCTACTCCCGAACAAATTGTTCCTGCGGTAAAACCGTAACAGTTATCCAAACAATTCCTTTTTTATGAGTGCCAGAAGGGTCGGGACATTCATGTGTGAAAGTCTCATGCTTGTACATGAAACGGTTTCGGAGTAGCGACGATGCGAAAACGTGTGATGTTTTCAATTTTCAGGCGTCATTTTTCAAAACCGCTCCATAGGAAATGAATGGGGGAGGTTTCGGGTTTGTGTCGCTCTGAGGTGATTTGCGAAAAATCTATAAATGCTACAGCAATGAGGGTTACATTTCCTGAATCCAGACAAAAATTCCTACGTTTTGATGTATAATTTATGTGGATAGGTTGAAAATTGAGTGACTGAGAAGAAGTTGTTCGGAGAAGAAGAATTTGTTGAATTTCTAGAGTGCGCACTCTATAACTGCCTCCTTGACGACCATAGCAACGCATGTTATTTGCTGAATTTCTTGAAAAGCCAAAATTATTTTAAGGAGGTACTATATGAAAATGGTAAAAGATATGAAAAAGCTGAAATATACCATAATAGCTGAAAGATATCACTACATTTTAAAAGTTGAATGGCGTTTCTAGCTGAAAGTAGGCTGAAGCAGTAAGCTGTCAAAAAGCAGCTGAAATGAGCAGAATTTCAGTGAATTACATTCATTTCCTATGGGAGAAAAAAAGCTGAAAATTTGCAGAAAAAGCTGAATATTTTAAAAAGTTGAAGAGTTAAAACTACAAAAAGATATAGCCATCGATTCCAGAAGAAGCTGAATAGTTTAAAAGTTGAATGGTTGAAATCGGAGAAAAATTGTAGGAGGAGAAGCGAATCAAACTTTAAACAGTAAAAACGCATTAGGAAGAATAAACACTAAGAAGAAGAAGAAGAAGAAGAATAAAGAATAAAGAGAAACAGGATCTCAAGAACTGTGAATGCCTACTGCATTCACAGTAATAATAAGAAGAATAAAGAATAAAGAGAAACAGGATCTCAAGAACTGTGAATGCCTACTGCATTCACAGTAACTAGAAAAATTTGCATTTCCTGCGAAAATGCACTGTGAATGCAGATAGCTGAATGATTGAGCAAAAGATGCAGAAGATCTTTGAAGAGAAAAAATAGCTGAAAAGCATTGAAGAAGTTGAAAAAGTTGAAGAATTTGAAAGAGTTGAAGAATTTGAAAGAGTTGAAGAATTTGAACATGAAAGAACAATAGCTGAATGATTAGAAGAAGAAAAAACTGAGGGAAAGGCACCAAACATTTCCTAACTCATTCTAAACACTGAATCGTTTAACAAAGCATAAGTAGAATTTCAAACTTGAATATACTGTAGCCATATGTGGGCCTGCATTTCTAGGGAGTATAAGGGGTTTCGCCCCCATTGAAAAGCATTGGATGTTTGACACCTCCTAACTTGGAGATGCTTTACGTGACGAGGCCCAAACTTATTGTGGAGCATTCTGTATAAAGGAGGTACAGACTCTGTAAAGCAGAAGTTTGTCCGAGCTTCCTAGAGCTACTTCCAATTAGCAACATGCTAACCGTTAGCCGCTAACATGGTTGTGCTCAGGATCACCGGGTGATTGTACTCTGTCAGTTTGGTCCAAATCCTGTACTGGGAAGTGCCTCAAAAAGGGTGCCAATACTTAATGTCGCAAACATGACCAAAGTTCATGGGTCAGATTGGCCTCCTTTAGCAACTCAGCCTCACCACATCTGGGCCCAGAACTCAACATTTGACCAAAATGGCATGTAGCGCCATTTCCCACAGGTGGGTGGTGCTGTATTGGCCAATTGGGTCGTCTCTGGGCATCAGGCCAGGTCCTGTTGGAAGCAAAGGCCCAATAGGAAAGCATGTGAAATCCAAAATGGGACAGAAAAGTGACACATGGCTGAAAGTCACTTGAAAATTTTAAAATGTCAAGAGGAAGTGACTGTGCGAATTTCAGATTCCTACATTAATCACAGCAACTACGGTGAGCGTCGAAAGTTGCCATTCTATCTCAATGGAGCCTCTCCCTCTGGCCTTCAGAGTTCCGTCGTCATGGAAACTCACTGACACACCTGCAGCGGGCCAGTCTACAGAAGTGCAGAGACTTTGCTCAAAATATGTCCCATTGGGTTATAATGGAGAACTTTGCCTCGCACAACGCTCCATATCTCCTGATCCGTAAATGGTAGAGACGTAATCTTTTCTGCGTTTATTTCTTAACGGATAGGGGAAGAAGACTTGCTATCGGTTTTTGCAGGAAATATTTTAATAAAGGCGTAAAAAATTATGATCTAAAGCGGATTTTTAAGGAATTTAAAAAAATCCTCTAAAAACGGTCCCGAACAAATCGCTCTAGCTGAAAAAGTATAGGAGATATCAAAATAATTCTTTCACTGTGAGTATCAGCAGGCTTTTGAGGACTATGTTGCTCATTTTTATGTTTGTACAAAAATCGGTGTAGGCACACCGACGATGTAAAAAAGTGGATCATGTGGAAAAATGCAGCTCTAAAGCATTTTTCGGATTTTGAACATTCGCTACTCCCGAACAAATTGTTCCTGCGGCAAAACCGTAACAGTTATCCAAAAAATTCCTCTTTTGTGAGTGCCAGAAGTGTCTGGACTTGAATGTGTGAAAGTCTCATGCCTGTACATCAAACGGTTTAGGAGTAGCGACGATGCGAAAACGTGTGATGTTTTGGATTTTCAGACGTCATTTTTCAAAACCGCTCCATAGGAAATGAATGGGGGAGGTTTCGGGTTTGAGTCGGTCTGAGGTGATTTGCGAAAAATCTATAAATGCTACACCAATGAGGGTTACATTTCCTGAATCCAGACAAAAATTCCTACGTTTTGATGTATAATTTATGTGGATAGGTTGAAAATTGAGCGAGTGAGAAGAAGTTGTTCGGAGAAGAAGAATATGTTGAATTTCTAGAGTGCGCACTCTACCAACTGCCACTTGACAACCATAGCAACGCATGTTATTTGCTGAATTTCTTGAAAAGCCAAAATTATTTTAAGGAGGTACTATATGAAAATGGTAAAAGATATGAAAAAGCTGAAATAGACCATAATAGCTGAAAGATATCACTACATTTTAAAAGTTGAATGGCGTTTCTAGCTGAAAGTAGGCTGAAGCAGTAAGCTGTCAAAAAGCAGCTGAAATGAGCGGAATTTTAGTGAATTACATTCATTTCCTATGGGAGAAAAAAAAGCTGAAAATTTGCAGAAAAAGCTGAATATTTTAAAAAGTTGAAAAGGTATAAGTACAAAAAGATATAGCCATCGATTCCAGAAGAAGCTGAATAGTTTAAAAGTTGAATGGTTGAAATCGGACAAAAACTGTAGGAGGAGAAGCGAATCAAACTTTAAACAGTACAAAGGCGAAAGAGGATCTCAAGAACTGTGAATGCCTACTGCATTCACAGTAACTAGAAAAATTTGCATTTCCTGCGAAAATGCACTGTGAATGCAGATAGCTGAATGATTGAGCAAAAGATGCAGAAGATCTTTGAAGAAGAGAAAAAATAGCTGAAAAGCATTGAAGAAGTTGAAAAAGTTGAAGAAGTTGAAAAAGTTGAAGAATTTGAAAGAGTTGAAGAATTTGAACATGAAAGAACAATAGCTGAATGATTAGAAGAAGAAAAAACTGAGGGTAAGGCACCAAACATTTCCTAACTCATTCTAAACACTGAATCATTTAACAAAGCAAAAGTAGAATTTCAAACTTGAATATACTGTAGCCATATGTGGGCCTGCATTTCTAGGGAGTATAAGGGGTTTCGCCCCCATTGAAAAGCATTGGATGTTTGACACCTCCTAGCTTGGAGATGCTTTACGTGACGTGGCCCAAATTTATAGTGGAGCATTCTGTATAAAGGAGGTAAAGACTCTGTAAAGCAGAAGTTTGTAGGACCTTCCTAGAGCTACTTCCGGTTAGCAACATGCTAACAGTGAGCCGCTAACAGGGTTGTGTTCAGTATCACCAGGTGAGTGTACTCTGTCAGTTTGGTCCAAATCCTGTACTGGGAAGTGCCTCAAAAAGGGTGCCAATACTTAATGTCACCAAAGGTCACCAAAGGTCATGAGTCAGATTGGCCTCCTTTAGCAACTCAGCCTCACCACATCTGGGCCCAGAACTCAACATTTGACCAAAATGGTCAGTAGCGCCATTTCCCACATGTGGGTGGTGCTGTATTGGCCAATTATGTCGTGTCTGGGCATCATGCCAGATCCTGTTGGAAGCAAAGGCCCAATAGGAAAGCATGTGAAATCCAAAATGGGACAGAAAAGTGACACATGGCTGAAAGTCACTTGAAAATTTAAAAATGTTAAGAGGAAGTGACTGTGCGAATTTCAGATTCCTACATTAATCACAGCCGCTGCAGCGGGCGTCGAAAGTTGCCATTGTATCCCAATGGAGCTTCTCCTTCTGGCCCTCAGAGTTCCGTCGTCATGGAAACTCACTCACACCTCTGCTGCAGGCCAGTCTACCGAAGTGCAGAGACTTTGCTCACAATAAGTCCCATTGGATTATAATGGAGAACTTTGCCCCGAACAACGCTCCATATCTCCTGATCCGTAAATGGTAGAGACGTAATTTTTTCTGCGTTTATTTCGTAACGGATAGGGGAAGAAGACAGGCTATCGGTTTTTGCTGGAAAAAGTTTAATAAAGGCGTGAAAAATTATGATATAAAGGTGATTTTTATGGACTTTCAGAAATCCTCTAAAAACGGTCCCGAACAAATCGCTGTAGCTGAAAAAGTATAAGAGATATCAAAATAATTCTTTCACTATGAGTATCAGCAGGCTTTTGAGGACTATGGTGCCCATTTTCATGTTTGTACAAAAATCGGTGTAGGCACAGCGACGATGTAAAAAAGTGGATGATGTGGGAAAATGCAGCTGAAAAGCGTTTTCAGGAATTTGCACATTCGCTACTCCCGAACAAATTGTTCCTGCGGTAAAACCGTAACAGTTATCCAAACAATTCCTTTTTTATGAGTGCCAGAAGGGTCGGGACATTCATGTGTGAAAGTCTCATGCTTGTACATGAAACGGTTTCGGAGTAGCGACGATGCGAAAACGTGTGATGTTTTCAATTTTCAGGCGTCATTTTTCAAAACCGCTCCATAGGAAATGAATGGGGGAGGTTTCGGGTTTGTGTCGCTCTGAGGTGATTTGCGAAAAATCTATAAATGCTACAGCAATGAGGGTTACATTTCCTGAATCCAGACAAAAATTCCTACGTTTTGATGTATAATTTATGTGGATAGGTTGAAAATTGAGTGACTGAGAAGAAGTTGTTCGGAGAAGAAGAATTTGTTGAATTTCTAGAGTGCGCACTCTATAACTGCCTCCTTGACGACCATAGCAACGCATGTTATTTGCTGAATTTCTTGAAAAGCCAAAATTATTTTAAGGAGGTACTATATGAAAATGGTAAAAGATATGAAAAAGCTGAAATATACCATAATAGCTGAAAGATATCACTACATTTTAAAAGTTGAATGGCGTTTCTAGCTGAAAGTAGGCTGAAGCAGTAAGCTGTCAAAAAGCAGCTGAAATGAGCAGAATTTCAGTGAATTACATTCATTTCCTATGGGAGAAAAAAAGCTGAAAATTTGCAGAAAAAGCTGAATATTTTAAAAAGTTGAAGAGTTAAAACTACAAAAAGATATAGCCATCGATTCCAGAAGAAGCTGAATAGTTTAAAAGTTGAATGGTTGAAATCGGAGAAAAATTGTAGGAGGAGAAGCGAATCAAACTTTAAACAGTAAAAACGCATTAGGAAGAATAAACACTAAGAAGAAGAAGAAGAAGAAGAATAAAGAATAAAGAGAAACAGGATCTCAAGAACTGTGAATGCCTACTGCATTCACAGTAATAATAAGAAGAATAAAGAATAAAGAGAAACAGGATCTCAAGAACTGTGAATGCCTACTGCATTCACAGTAACTAGAAAAATTTGCATTTCCTGCGAAAATGCACTGTGAATGCAGATAGCTGAATGATTGAGCAAAAGATGCAGAAGATCTTTGAAGAGAAAAAATAGCTGAAAAGCATTGAAGAAGTTGAAAAAGTTGAAGAATTTGAAAGAGTTGAAGAATTTGAAAGAGTTGAAGAATTTGAACATGAAAGAACAATAGCTGAATGATTAGAAGAAGAAAAAACTGAGGGAAAGGCACCAAACATTTCCTAACTCATTCTAAACACTGAATCGTTTAACAAAGCATAAGTAGAATTTCAAACTTGAATATACTGTAGCCATATGTGGGCCTGCATTTCTAGGGAGTATAAGGGGTTTCGCCCCCATTGAAAAGCATTGGATGTTTGACACCTCCTAACTTGGAGATGCTTTACGTGACGAGGCCCAAACTTATTGTGGAGCATTCTGTATAAAGGAGGTACAGACTCTGTAAAGCAGAAGTTTGTCCGAGCTTCCTAGAGCTACTTCCAATTAGCAACATGCTAACCGTTAGCCGCTAACATGGTTGTGCTCAGGATCACCGGGTGATTGTACTCTGTCAGTTTGGTCCAAATCCTGTACTGGGAAGTGCCTCAAAAAGGGTGCCAATACTTAATGTCGCAAACATGACCAAAGTTCATGGGTCAGATTGGCCTCCTTTAGCAACTCAGCCTCACCACATCTGGGCCCAGAACTCAACATTTGACCAAAATGGCATGTAGCGCCATTTCCCACAGGTGGGTGGTGCTGTATTGGCCAATTGGGTCGTCTCTGGGCATCAGGCCAGGTCCTGTTGGAAGCAAAGGCCCAATAGGAAAGCATGTGAAATCCAAAATGGGACAGAAAAGTGACACATGGCTGAAAGTCACTTGAAAATTTTAAAATGTCAAGAGGAAGTGACTGTGCGAATTTCAGATTCCTACATTAATCACAGCAACTACGGTGAGCGTCGAAAGTTGCCATTCTATCTCAATGGAGCCTCTCCCTCTGGCCTTCAGAGTTCCGTCGTCATGGAAACTCACTGACACACCTGCAGCGGGCCAGTCTACAGAAGTGCAGAGACTTTGCTCAAAATATGTCCCATTGGGTTATAATGGAGAACTTTGCCTCGCACAACGCTCCATATCTCCTGATCCGTAAATGGTAGAGACGTAATCTTTTCTGCGTTTATTTCTTAACGGATAGGGGAAGAAGACTTGCTATCGGTTTTTGCAGGAAATATTTTAATAAAGGCGTAAAAAATTATGATCTAAAGCGGATTTTTAAGGAATTTAAAAAAATCCTCTAAAAACGGTCCCGAACAAATCGCTCTAGCTGAAAAAGTATAGGAGATATCAAAATAATTCTTTCACTGTGAGTATCAGCAGGCTTTTGAGGACTATGTTGCTCATTTTTATGTTTGTACAAAAATCGGTGTAGGCACACCGACGATGTAAAAAAGTGGATCATGTGGAAAAATGCAGCTCTAAAGCATTTTTCGGATTTTGAACATTCGCTACTCCCGAACAAATTGTTCCTGCGGCAAAACCGTAACAGTTATCCAAAAAATTCCTCTTTTGTGAGTGCCAGAAGTGTCTGGACTTGAATGTGTGAAAGTCTCATGCCTGTACATCAAACGGTTTAGGAGTAGCGACGATGCGAAAACGTGTGATGTTTTGGATTTTCAGACGTCATTTTTCAAAACCGCTCCATAGGAAATGAATGGGGGAGGTTTCGGGTTTGAGTCGGTCTGAGGTGATTTGCGAAAAATCTATAAATGCTACACCAATGAGGGTTACATTTCCTGAATCCAGACAAAAATTCCTACGTTTTGATGTATAATTTATGTGGATAGGTTGAAAATTGAGCGAGTGAGAAGAAGTTGTTCGGAGAAGAAGAATATGTTGAATTTCTAGAGTGCGCACTCTACCAACTGCCACTTGACAACCATAGCAACGCATGTTATTTGCTGAATTTCTTGAAAAGCCAAAATTATTTTAAGGAGGTACTATATGAAAATGGTAAAAGATATGAAAAAGCTGAAATAGACCATAATAGCTGAAAGATATCACTACATTTTAAAAGTTGAATGGCGTTTCTAGCTGAAAGTAGGCTGAAGCAGTAAGCTGTCAAAAAGCAGCTGAAATGAGCGGAATTTTAGTGAATTACATTCATTTCCTATGGGAGAAAAAAAAGCTGAAAATTTGCAGAAAAAGCTGAATATTTTAAAAAGTTGAAAAGGTATAAGTACAAAAAGATATAGCCATCGATTCCAGAAGAAGCTGAATAGTTTAAAAGTTGAATGGTTGAAATCGGACAAAAACTGTAGGAGGAGAAGCGAATCAAACTTTAAACAGTACAAAGGCGAAAGAGGATCTCAAGAACTGTGAATGCCTACTGCATTCACAGTAACTAGAAAAATTTGCATTTCCTGCGAAAATGCACTGTGAATGCAGATAGCTGAATGATTGAGCAAAAGATGCAGAAGATCTTTGAAGAAGAGAAAAAATAGCTGAAAAGCATTGAAGAAGTTGAAAAAGTTGAAGAAGTTGAAAAAGTTGAAGAATTTGAAAGAGTTGAAGAATTTGAACATGAAAGAACAATAGCTGAATGATTAGAAGAAGAAAAAACTGAGGGTAAGGCACCAAACATTTCCTAACTCATTCTAAACACTGAATCATTTAACAAAGCAAAAGTAGAATTTCAAACTTGAATATACTGTAGCCATATGTGGGCCTGCATTTCTAGGGAGTATAAGGGGTTTCGCCCCCATTGAAAAGCATTGGATGTTTGACACCTCCTAGCTTGGAGATGCTTTACGTGACGTGGCCCAAATTTATAGTGGAGCATTCTGTATAAAGGAGGTAAAGACTCTGTAAAGCAGAAGTTTGTAGGACCTTCCTAGAGCTACTTCCGGTTAGCAACATGCTAACAGTGAGCCGCTAACAGGGTTGTGTTCAGTATCACCAGGTGAGTGTACTCTGTCAGTTTGGTCCAAATCCTGTACTGGGAAGTGCCTCAAAAAGGGTGCCAATACTTAATGTCACCAAAGGTCACCAAAGGTCATGAGTCAGATTGGCCTCCTTTAGCAACTCAGCCTCACCACATCTGGGCCCAGAACTCAACATTTGACCAAAATGGTCAGTAGCGCCATTTCCCACATGTGGGTGGTGCTGTATTGGCCAATTATGTCGTGTCTGGGCATCATGCCAGATCCTGTTGGAAGCAAAGGCCCAATAGGAAAGCATGTGAAATCCAAAATGGGACAGAAAAGTGACACATGGCTGAAAGTCACTTGAAAATTTAAAAATGTTAAGAGGAAGTGACTGTGCGAATTTCAGATTCCTACATTAATCACAGCCGCTGCAGCGGGCGTCGAAAGTTGCCATTGTATCCCAATGGAGCTTCTCCCTCTGGCCCTCAGAGTTCCGTCGTCATGGAAACTCACTCACACCTCTGCTGCAGGCCAGTCTACCGAAGTGCAGACACTTTGCTCACAATAAGTCCCATTGGATTATAATGGAGAACTTTGCCCCAAACAACGCTCCATATCTCCTGATCCGTAAATGGTAGAGACGTAATTTTTTCTGCATTTATTTCGTAACGGATAGGGGAAGAAGACAGGCTATGGGTTTTTGCTGGAAAAAGTTTAATAAAGGCGTGAAAAATTATGATATAAAGGTGATTTTTATGGACTTTCAGAAATCCTCTAAAAACGGTCCCGAACAAATCGCTGTAGCTGAAAAAGTATAAGAGATATCAAAATAATTCTTTCACTATGAGTATCAGCAGGCTTTTGAGGACTATGGTGCCCATTTTCATGTTTGTACAAAAATCGGTGTAGGCACAGCGACGATGTAAAAAAGTGGATGATGTGGGAAAATGCAGCTGAAAAGCGTTTTCAGGAATTTGCACATTCGCTACTCCCGAACAAATTGTTCCTGCGGTAAAACCGTAACAGTTATCCAAACAATTCCTTTTTTATGAGTGCCAGAAGGGTCGGGACATTCATGTGTGAAAGTCTCATGCTTGTACATGAAACGGTTTCGGAGTAGCGACGATGCGAAAACGTGTGATGTTTTCAATTTTCAGGCGTCATTTTTCAAAACCGCTCCATAGGAAATGAATGGGGGAGGTTTCGGGTTTGTGTCGCTCTGAGGTGATTTGCGAAAAATCTATAAATGCTACAGCAATGAGGGTTACATTTCCTGAATCCAGACAAAAATTCCTACGTTTTGATGTATAATTTATGTGGATAGGTTGAAAATTGAGCGACTGAGAAGAAGTTGTTCGGAGAAGAAGAATTTGTTGAATTTCTAGAGTGCGCACTCTATAACTGCCTCCTTGACGACCATAGCAACGCATGTTATTTGCTGAATTTCTTGAAAAGCCAAAATTATTTTAAGGAGGTACTATATGAAAATGGTAAAAGATATGAAAAAGCTGAAATATACCATAATAGCTGAAAGATATCACTACATTTTAAAAGTTGAATGGCGTTTCTAGCTGTAAGTAGGCTGAAGCAGTAAGTTGTCAAAAAGCAGCTTAAATGAGTGGAATTTTAGTGAATTACATTCATTTCCTATGGGAGAAAAAAAGCTGAAAATTTGCAGAAAAAGCTGAATATTTTAAAAAGTTGAAGAGTTAAAAGTACAAAAAGATATAGCCATCGATTCCAGAAGAAGCTGAATAGTTTAAAAGTTGAATGGTTGAAATCGGAGAAAAATTGTAGGAGGAGAAGCGAATCAAACTTTAAACAGTAAAAACGCATTTGGAAGAATAAACACTAAGAAGAAGAAGAAGAATAAAGAACTAGAAAAATTTGCATTTCCTGCGAAAATGCACTGTGAATGCAGATAGCTGAATGATTAAGCAAAAGATGCAGAAGATCTTTGAAGAAGAGAAAAAATAGCTGAAAAGCGTTGAAGAAGTTGAAAAAGTTGAAGAAGTTGAAAAAGTTGAAGAATTTGAAAGAGTTGAAGAATTTGAACATGAAAGAACAATAGCTGAATGATTAGAAGAAGAAAAAACCGAGGGAAAGGCACCAAACATTTCCTAACTCATTCTAAACACTGAATCGTTTAACAAAGCATAAGTAGAATTTCAAACTTGAATATACTGTTGCCATATGTGGGCCTGCATTTCTAGGGAGTATAAGGGGTTTCGCCCCAATTGAAAAGCATTGGATGTTTGACACCTCATAGCTTGGAGATGCTTTATGCGACGTAGCCCAAAATTCTTGTGGAGCTTTCTCTCTAGAGTAAGAACAGACTCTGTGAAGCAGAAGTTGGTGAGACCTTCCTAGAGCTACTTCCGGTTAGCAACATGCTAACAGTTAGCCGCTAACAGGGTTGTGTTCAGTATCACCAGGTGAGTGTACTCTGTCAGTTTGGTCCAAATCCTGTACTGGGAAGTGCCTCAAAAAGGGTGCCAATACTTAATGTCACCAAAGGTCACCAAAGGTCATGAGTCAGATTGGCCTCCTTTAGCAACTCAGCCTCACCACATCTGGGCCCAGAACTCAACATTTGACCAAAATGGTCAGTAGCGCCATTTCCCACATGTGGGTGGTGCTGTATTGGCCAATTATGTCGTGTCTGGGCATCATGCCAGATCCTGTTGGAAGCAAAGGCCCAATAGGAAAGCATGTGAAATCCAAAATGGGACAGAAAAGTGACACATGGCTGAAAGTCACTTGAAAATTTAAAAATGTTAAGAGGAAGTGACTGTGCGAATTTCAGATTCCTACATTAATCACAGCCGCTGCAGCGGGCGTCGAAAGTTGCCATTGTATCCCAATGGAGCTTCTCCCTCTGGCCCTCAGAGTTCCGTCGTCATGGAAACTCACTCACACCTCTGCTGCAGGCCAGTCTACCGAAGTGCAGAGACTTTGCTCACAATAAGTCCCATTGGATTATAATGGAGAACTTTGCCCCGAACAACGCTCCATATCTCCTGATCCGTAAATGGTAGAGACGTAATTTTTTCTGCGTTTATTTCGTAACGGATAGGGGAAGAAGACAGGCTATCGGTTTTTGCTGGAAAAAGTTTAATAAAGGCGTGAAAAATTATGATATAAAGGTGATTTTTATGGATTTTCAGAAATCCTCTAAAACCGGTCCCGAACAAATCGCTGTAGCTGAAAAAGTATAAGAGATATCAAAATAATTCTTTCACTATGAGTATCAGCAGGCTTTTGAGGACTATGGTGCCCATTTTCATGTTTGTACAAAAATCGGTGTAGGCACAGCGACGATGTAAAAAAGTGGATGATGTGGGAAAATGCAGCTGAAAAGCGTTTTCAGGAATTTGCACATTCGCTACTCCCGAACAAATTGTTCCTGCGGTAAAACCGTAACAGTTATCCAAACAATTCCTTTTTTATGAGTGCCAGAAGGGTCGGGACATTCATGTGTGAAAGTATCATGCTTGTACATGAAACGGTTTCGGAGTAGCGACGATGCGAAAACGTGTGATGTTTTCAATTTTCAGGCGTCATTTTTCAAAACCGCTCCATAGGAAATGAATGGGGGAGGTTTCGGGTTTGTGTCGCTCTGAGGTGATTTGCGAAAAATCTATAAATGCTACAGCAATGAGGGTTACATTTCCTGAATCCAGACAAAAATTCCTACGTTTTGATGTATAATTTATGTGGATAGGTTGAAAATTGAGCGACTGAGAAGAAGTTGTTTGGAGAAGAAGAATTTGTTGAATTTCTAGAGTGCGCACTCTATAACTGCCTCCTTGACGACCATAGCAACGCATGTTATTTGCTGAATTTCTTGAAAAGCCAAAATTATTTTAAGGAGGTACTATATGAAAATGGTAAAAGATATGAAAAAGCTGAAATAGACCATAATAGTTGAAAGATATCACTACATTTTAAAAGTTGAATGGCGTTTCTAGCTGAAAGTAGGCTGAAGCAGTAAGCTGTCAAAAAGCAGCTGAAATGAGCGGAATTTTAGTGAATTACATTCATTTCCTATGGGAGAAAAAAAGCTGAAAATTTGCAGAAAAAGCTGAATATTTTAAAAAGTTGAAGAGTTAAAAGTACAAAAAGATATAGCCATCGATTCCAGAAGACGCTGAATAGTTTAAAAGTTGAATGGTTGAAATCGGAGAAAAATTGTAGGAGGAGAAGCGAATCAAACTTTAAACAGTAAAAACGCATTTGGAAGAATATCCTATAATAATAATAAGAAGAATAAAGAATAAAGAGAAACAGGATCTCAAGAACTGTGAATGCCTACTGCATTCACAGTAACTAGAAAAATTTGCATTTCCTGCGAAAATGCACTGTGAATGCAGATAGCTGAATGATTGAGCAAAAGATGCAGAAGATCTTTGAAGAAGAGAAAAAATAGCTGAAAAGCATTGAAGTTGAAAAAGTTGAAAAAGTTGAAGAATTTGAAAGAGTTGAAGAATTTGAACATGAAAGAACAATAGCTGAATGATCAGAAGAAGAAAAAACTGAGGGAAAGGCACCAAACATTTCCTAACTCATTCTAAACACTGAATCATTTAACAAAGCAGAAGTAGAATTTCAAACTTGAATATACTGTAGCCATATGTGGGCCTGCATTTCTAGGGAGTATAAGGGGTTTCGCCCCCATTGAAAAGCATTGGATGTTTGACACCTCCTAGCTTGGAGATGCTTTACGTGACGTGGCCCAAATTTATAGTGGAGCATTCTGTATAAAGGAGGTAAAGACTCTGTGAAGCAGAAGTTTGTAGGACCTTCCTAGAGCTACTTCCGGTTAGCAACATGCTAACAGTTAGCCGCTAACAGGGTTGTGTTCAGTATCACCAGGTGAGTGTACTCTGTCAGTTTTGTCCAAATCCTGTACTGGGAAGTGCCTCAAAAAGGGTGCCAATACTTAATGTCACCAAAGGTCACCAAAGGTCATGAGTCAGATTGGCCTCCTTTAGCAACTCAGCCTCACCACATCTGGGCCCAGAACTCAACATTTGACCAAAATGGTCAGTAGCGCCATTTCCCACATGTGGGTGGTGCTGTATTGGCCAATTATGTCGTGTCTGGGCATCATGCCAGATCCTGTTGGAAGCAAAGGCCCAATAGGAAAGCATGTGAAATCCAAAATGGGACAGAAAAGTGACACATGGCTGAAAGTCACTTGAAAATTTAAAAATGTTAAGAGGAAGTGACTGTGCGAATTTCAGATTCCTACATTAATCACAGCCGCTGCAGCGGGCGTCGAAAGTTGCCATTGTATCCCTATGGAGCTTCTCCCTCTGGCCCTCAGAGTTCCGTCGTCATGGAAACTCACTCACACCTCTGCTGCAGGCCAGTCTACCGAAGTGCAGAGACTTTGCTCACAATAAGTCCCATTGGATTATAATGGAGAACTTTGCCCCGAACAACGCTCCATATCTCCTGATCCGTAAATGGTAGAGACGTAATTTTTTCTGCGTTTATTTCGTAACGGATAGGGGAAGAAGACAGGCTATCGGTTTTTGCTGGAAAAAGTTTAATAAAGGCGTGAAAAATTATGATATAAAGGTGATTTTTATGGACTTTCAGAAATCCTCTAAAAACGGTCCCGAACAAATCGCTGTAGCTGAAAAAGTATAAGAGATATCAAAATAATTCTTTCACTATGAGTATCAGCAGGCTTTTGAGGACTATGGTGCCCATTTTCATGTTTGTACAAAAATCGGTGTAGGCACAGCGACGATGTAAAAAAGTGGATGATGTGGGAAAATGCAGCTGAAAAGCGTTTTCAGGAATTTGCACATTCGCTACTCCCGAACAAATTGTTCCTGCGGTAAAACCGTAACAGTTATCCAAACAATTCCTTTTTTATGAGTGCCAGAAGGGTCGGGACATTCATGTGTGAAAGTCTCATGCTTGTACATGAAACGGTTTCGGAGTAGCGACGATGCGAAAACGTGTGATGTTTTCAATTTTCAGGCGTCATTTTTCAAAACCGCTCCATAGGAAATGAATGGGGGAGGTTTCGGGTTTGTTTCGCTCTGAGGTGATTTGCGAAAAATCTATAAATGCTACAGCAATGAGGGTTACATTTCCTGAATCCAGACAAAAATTCCTACGTTTTGATGTATAATTTATGTGGATAGGTTGAAAATTGAGCGACTGAGAAGAAGTTGTTCGGAGAAGAAGAATTTGTTGAATTTCTAGAGTGCGCACTCTATAACTGCCTCCTTGACGACCATAGCAACGCATGTTATTTGCTGAATTTCTTGAAAAGCCAAAATTATTTTAAGGAGGTACTATATGAAAATGGTAAAAGATATGAAAAAGCTGAAATAGACCATAATAGCTGAAAGATATCACTACATTTTAAAAGTTGAATGGCGTTTCTAGCTGAAAGTAGGCTGAAGCAGTAAGCTGTCAAAAAGCAGCTGAAATGAGCGGAATTTTAGTGAATTACATTCATTTCCTATGGGAGAAAAAAAGCTGAAAATTTGCAGAAAAAGCTGAATATTTTAAAAAGTTGAAGAGTTAAAAGTACAAAAAGATATAGCCATCGATTCCAGAAGAAGCTGAATAGTTTAAAAGTTGAATGGTTGAAATCGGAGAAAAATTGTAGGAGGAGAAGCGAATCAAACTTTAAACAGTAAAAACGCATTTGGAAGAATATCCCATAAAAATAAGAATAAAGAATAAAAAGAAACAGGATCTCAAGAACTGTGAATGCCTACTGCATTCACAGTAACTAGAAAAATTTGCATTTCCTGCGAAAATGCACTGTGAATGCAGATAGCTGAATGATTGAGCAAAAGATGCACAAGATCTTTGAAGAAGAGAAAAAATAGCTGAAAAGCATTGAAGAAGTTGAAAAAGTTGAAGAATTTGAAAGAGTTGAAGAATTTGAACATGAAAGAACAATAGCTGAATGATTAGAAGAAGAAAAAACTGAGGGAAAGGCACCAAACATTTCCTAACTCATTCTAAACACTGAATCATTTAACAAAGCAGAAGTAGAATTTCAAACTTGAATATACTGTAGCCATATGTGGGCTTGCATTTCTAGGGAGTATAAGGGGTTTCGCCCCCATTGAAAAGCATTGGATGTTTGACACTTCCTAACTTGGAGATGCTTTACGTGACGAGGCCCAAACTTATTGTGGAGCACTCTGTATAAAGGAGGTACAGACTCTGTGAAGCAGAAGTTTGTCCGAGCTTCCTAGAGCTACTTCCGATTAGCAACATGCTAACCGTTAGCCGCTAACATGGTTGTGTTCAGTATCACCGGGTGATTGTACTCTGCCAGTTTGGTCCAAATCCTGTACTGGGAAGTGCCTCACAAAGAGGTGCCAATACTTAATGTCACCAAAGGTCACCAAAGTTCATGGGTCAGATTGGCCTCCTTTAGCAACTCAGCCTCACCACATCTGGGCCAAGAACTCAACATTTGACCAAAATGGCGTGTAGCGCCATTTCCCACAGGTGGGTGGTGCTGTATTGGCCAATTGGGTCGTGTCTGGGCATCATGCCAGGTCCTTTTGGAAGCAAAGGCCCAATAGGAAAGCATGTGAAATCCAAAATGGGACAGAAAAGTGACACATGGCTTAAAGTCACTTGAAAATTTTAAAATGTCAAGAGGAAGTGACTGTGCGAATTTCAGATTCCTACATTAATCACAGCAACTGCGGTGAGCGTCGAAAGTTGCCATTCTATCTCAATGGAGCCTCTCCCTCTGGCCCTCAGAGTTCCGTCGTCATGGAAACTCACTGACACACCTGCAGCGGGCCAGTCTACCGAAGTGCAGACACTTTGCTCAAAATATGTCCCATTGGGTTATAATGGAGAACTTTGCCTCGCACAACGCTCCATATCTCCTGATCCGTAAATGGTAGAGATGTATTTTTTTCTGCGTTTATTTCTTAACGGATAGGGGAAGAAGACTTGCTATTGGTTTTTGCAGGAAATATTTTAAAAAAGGCGTAAAAAATTATGATCTAAAGCGGATTTTTAAGGAATTTTAAAAATCCTCTAAAAACGGTCCCGAACAAATCGCTCTAGCTGAAAAAGTATAGGAGATATCAAAATAATTCTTTCACTGTGAGTATCAGCAGGCTTTTGAGGACTATGTTGCTCATTTTTATGTTTGTACAAAAATCGGTGTAGGCACACCGACGATGTAAAAAAGTGGATCATGTGGAAAAATGCAGCTCTAAAGCATTTTTCGGATTTTGCACATTCGCTACTCCCGAACAAATTGTTCCTGCGGCAAAACCGTAACAGTTATTCAAAAAATTCCTCTTTTGTGAGTGCCAGAAGTGTCTGGACTTGAATGTGTGAAAGTCTCATGCCTGTACATCAAACAGTTTAGGAGTAGCGACGATGCGAAAACGTGTGATGTTTTGGATTTTCAGACGTCATTTTTCAAAACCGCTCCATAGGAAATGAATGGGGGAGGTTTCGGGTTTGTGTCGGTCTGAGGTGATTTGCGAAAAATCTATAAATGCTACACCAATGAGGGTTACATTTCCTGAATCCAGACAAAAATTCCTACGTTTTGATGTATAATTTATGTGGATTAGTTGAAAATTGAGTGAGTGAGAAGAAGTTGTTCGGAGAAGAAGAAATAGTTGAGTTTCTAGAGTGTGCACTCTACCAACTGCCACTTGACGACCATAGCAACGCATGTTATTTGCTGAATTTCTTGAAAAGCCAAAATTATTTTAAGGATGTACTGTATGAAAATGGTAAAAGATATGAAAAAGCTGAAAAACACCATAATAGCTGAAAGATATCACTACATTTTAAAAGTTGAATGGCGTTTCTAGCTAAAAGTAGGCTGAAGCAGTAAGCTGTCAAAAAGCAGCTGAAATGAGCGGAATTTTAGTGAATTACATTAATTTCCTATGGTAGAAAAAAAAGCTGAAAATTTGCAGGAAAAGCTGAATATTTTAAAAAGTTGAAAAGATATAAGTACAAAAAGATATAGCCATCGATTCCAGAAGAAGCTGAACAGTTTAAAAGTTGAATGGTTGAAATCGGAGAAAAACTGTAGGAGGAGAAGCGAATCAAACTTTAAACAGAAAAAAGGCGAAAGAGGATCTCAATAACTGTGAATGCCTACTGCATTCACAGTAATAACTAGAAAAATTTGCATTTCCTGCGAAAATGCACTGTGAATGCAGATAGCTGAATGATTGAGCAAAAGATGCAGAAGATCTTTGAAGAAGAGAAAAAATAGCTGAAAAGTATTGAAGAAGTTGAAAAAGTTGAAGAAGTTGAAAAAGTTGAAGAATTTGAAAGAGTTGAAGAATTTGAACATGAAAGAACAATAGCTGAATGATTAGAAGAAGAAAAAACTGAGGGTAAGGCACCACACATTTCCTAACTCATTCTAAACACTGAATCATTTAACAAAGCAGAAGTAGAATTTCAAACTTGAATATACTGTAGCCATATGTGGGCCTGCATTTCTAGGGAGTATAAGGGGTTTCGCCCCCATTGAAAAGCATTGGATGTTTGACACCTCCTAGCTTGGAGATGCTTTACGTGACGTGGCCCAAATTTATAGTGGAGCATTCTGTATAAAGGAGGTAAGGACTCTGTAAAGCAGAAGTTTGTAGGACCTTCCTAGAGCTACTTCCGGTTAGCAACATGCTAACAGTTAGCCGCTAACAGGGTTGTGTTCAGTATCACCAGGTAAGTGGACTCTGTCAGTTTGGTCCAAATCCTGTACTGGGAAGTGCCTCAAAAAGGGTGCCAATACTTAATGTCACCAAAGGTCACCAAAGGTCATGAGTCAGATTGGCCTCCTTTAGCAACTCAGCCTCACCACATCTGGGCCCAGAACTCAACATTTGACCAAAATGGTCAGTAGCGCCATTTCCCACATGTGGGTGGTGCTGTATTGGCCAATTATGTCGTGTCTGGGCATCATGCCAGATCCTGTTGGAAGCAAAGGCCCAATAGGAAAGCATGTGAAATCCAAAATGGGACAGAAAAGTGACACATGGCTGAAAGTCACTTGAAAATTTAAAAATGTTAAGAGGAAGTGACTGTGCGAATTTCAGATTCCTACATTAATCACAGCCGCTGCAGCGGGCGTCGAAAGTTGCCATTGTATCCCAATGGAGCTTCTCCCTCTGGCCCTCAGAGTTCCGTCGTCATGGAAACTCACTCACACCTCTGCTGCAGGCCAGTCTACCGAAGTGCAGAGACTTTGCTCACAATAAGTCCCATTGGATTATAATGGAGAACTTTGCCCCGAACAACGCTCCATATCTCCTGATCCGTAAATGGTAGAGACGTAATTTTTTCTGCGTTTATTTCTTAACGGATAGGGGAAGAAGACAGGCTATCGGGTTTTGCTGGAAAAAGTTTAATAAAGGCGTGAAAAATTATGATATAAAGGTGATTTTTATGGACTTTCAGAAATCCTCTAAAAACGGTCCCGAACAAATCGCTGTAGCTGAAAAAGTATAAGAGATATCAAAATAATTCTTTCACTATGAGTATCAGCAGGCTTTTGAGGACTATGGTGCCCATTTTCATGTTTGTACAAAAATCGGTGTAGGCACAGCGACGATGTAAAAAAGTGGATGATGTGGGAAAATGCAGCTGAAAAGCGTTTTCAGGAATTTGCACATTCGCTACTCCCGAACAAATTGTTCCTGCGGTAAAACCGTAACAGTTATCCAAACAATTCCTTTTTTATGAGTGCCAGAAGGGTCGGGACATTCATGTGTGAAAGTCTCATGCTTGTACATGAAACGGTTTCGGAGTAGCGACGATGCGAAAACGTGTGATGTTTTCAATTTTCAGGCGTCAATTTTCAAAACCGCTCCATAGGAAATGAATGGGGGAGGTTTCGGGTTTGTGTCGCTCTGAGGTGATTTGCGAAAAATCTATAAATGCTACAGCAATGAGGGTTACATTTTCTGAATCCAGACAAAAATTCCTACGTTTTGATGTATAATTTATGTGTATAGGTTGAAAATTGAGCGAGTGAGAAGAAGTTGTTCGGAGTAGAAGAATTAGTTGAATTTCTAGAGTGCGCACTCTATAACTGCCTCCTTGACGACCATAGCAACGCATGTTATTTGCTGAATTTCTTGAAAAGCCAAAATTATTTTAAGGAGGTACTATATGAAAATGGTAAAAGATATGAAAAAGCTGAAATATACCATAATAGCTGAAAGATATCACTACATTTTAAAAGTTGAATGGCATTTCTAGCTGAAAGTAGGCTGAAGCAGTAAGTTGTCAAAAAGCAGCTGAAATGAGCGGAATTTTAGTGATTTCAATGCATTTCCTATGGGAGAAAAAAAGCTGAAAATTTGCAGAAAAAGCTGAATATTTTAAAAAGTTGAAGAGTTAAAAGTACAAAAAGATATAGCCATCGATTCCAGAAGAAGCTGAATAGTTTAAAAGTTGAATGGTTGAAATCGGAGAAAAATTGTAGGAGGAGAAGCGAATCAAACTTTAAACAGTAAAAACGCATTAGGAAGAATAAACACTAAGAAGAAGAAGAAGAAGAAGAATAAAGAACTAGAAAAATTTGCATTTCCTGCGAAAATGCACTGTGAATGCAGATAGCTGAATGATTAAGCAAAAGATGCAGAAGATCTTTGAAGAAGAGAAAAAATAGCTGAAAAGCATTGAAGAAGTTGAAAAAGTTGAAAAAGTTGAAGAATTTGAAGGAGTTGAAGAATTTGAACATGAAAGAACAATAGCTGAATGATTAGAAGAACAAAAAACTGAGGGAAAGGCACCAAACATTTCCTAACTAATTCTAAACACTGAATCGTTTAACAAAGCATAAGTAGAATTTCAAACTTGAATATACTGTTGCCATATGTGGGCCTGCATTTCTAGGGAGTATAAGGGGTTTCGCCCCCATTGAAAAGCATTGGATGTTTGACACCTCCTAACTTGGAGATGCTTTACGTGACGAGGCCCAAACTTATTGTGGAGCATTCTGTATAAAGGAGGTAAAGACTCTGTAAAGCAGACGTTTGTAGGACCTTCCTAGAGCTACTTCCGGTTAGCAACATGCTAACAGTTAGCCGCTAACAGGGTTGTGTTCAGTATCACCAGGTGAGTGTACTCTGTCAGTTTGGTCCAAATCCTGTACTGGGAAGTGCCTCAAAAAGGGTGCCAATACTTAATGTCACCAAAGGTCACCAAAGGTCATGAGTCAGATTGGCCTCCTTTAGCAACTCAGCCTCAACACATCTGGGCCCAGAACTCAACATTTGACCAAAATGGTCAGTAGCGCCATTTCCCACATGTGGGTGGTGCTGTATTGGCCAATTATGTCGTGTCTGGGCATCATGCCAGATCCTGTTGGAAGCAAAGGCCCAATAGGAAAGCATGTGAAATCCAAAATGGGACAGAAAAGTGACACATGGCTGAAAGTCACTTGAAAATTTAAAAATGTTAAGAGGAAGTGACTGTGCGAATTTCAGATTCCTACATTAATCACAGCCGCTGCAGCGGGCGTCGAAAGTTGCCATTGTATCCCAATGGAGCTTCTCCCTCTGGCCCTCAGAGTTCCGTCGTCATGGAAACTCACTCACACCTCTGCTGCAGGCCAGTCTACCGAAGTGCAGAGACTTTGCTCACAATAAGTCCCATTGGATTATAATGGAGAACTTTGCCCCGAACAACGCTCCATATCTCCTGATCCGTAAATGGTAGAGACGTAATTTTTTCTGCGTTTATTTCGTAACGGATAGGGGAAGAAGACAGGCTATCGGTTTTTGCTGGAAAAAGTTTAATAAAGGCGTGAAAAATTATGATATAAAGGTGATTTTTATGGACTTTCAGAAATCCTCTAAAAACGGTCCCGAACAAATCGCTGTAGCTGAAAAAGTATAAGAGATATCAAAATAATTCTTTCACTGTGAGTATCAGCAGGCTTTTGAGGACTATGGTGCCCATTTTCATGTTTGTACAAAAATCGGTGTAGGCACAGCGACGATGTAAAAAAGTGGATGATGTGGGAAAATGCAGCTGAAAAGCGTTTTCAGGAATTTGCACATTCGCTACTCCCGAACAAATTGTTCCTGCGGTAAAACCGTAACAGTTATCCAAACAATTCCTTTTTTATGAGTGCCAGAAGGGTCGGGACATTCATGTGTGAAAGTCTCATGCTTGTACATGAAACGGTTTCGGAGTAGCGACGATGCGAAAACGTGTGATGTTTTCAATTTTCAGGCGTCATTTTTCAAAACCGCTCCATAGGAAATGAATGGGGGAGGTTTCGGGTTTGTGTCGCTCTGAGGTGATTTGCGAAAAATCTATAAATGCTACAGCAATGAGGGTTACATTTCCTGAATCCAGACAAAAATTCCTACGTTTTGATGTATAATTTATGTGGATAGGTTGAAAATTGAGCGAGTGAGAAGAAGTTGTTCGGAGAAGAAGAATTTGTTGAATTTCTAGAGTGCGCACTCTATAACTGCCTCCTTGACGACCATAGCAACGCATGTTATTTGCTGAATTTCTTGAAAAGCCAAAATTATTTTAAGCAGGTACTATATGAAAATGGTAAAAGATATGAAAAAGCTGAAATAGACCATAATAGCTGAAAGATATCACTACATTTTAAAAGTTGAATGGCGTTTCTAGCTGAAAGTAGGCTGAAGCAGTAAGCTGTCAAAAAGCAGCTGAAATGAGCGGAATTTTAGTGAATTACATTCATTTCCTATGGGAGAAAAAAAGCTGAAAATTTGCAGAAAAAGCTGAATATTTTAAAAAGTTGAAGAGTTAAAAGTACAAAAAGATATAGCCATCGATTCCAGAAGAAGCTGAATAGTTTAAAAGTTGAATGGTTGAAATCGGAGAAAAATTGTAGGAGGAGAAGCGAATCAAACTTTAAACAGTAAAAAGGCGAAAGAGGATCTCAATAACTGTGAATGCCTACTGCATTCACAGTAATAAAGAGAAACAGGATCTCAAGAACTGTGAATGCCTACTGCATTCACAGTAATAATAATAAGAAGAATAAAGAATAAAGAGAAACAGGATCTCAAGAACTGTGAATGCCTACTGCATTCACAGTAACTAGAAAAATTTGCATTTCCTGCGAAAATGCACTGTGAATGCAGATAGCTGAATGATTGAGCAAAAGATGCAGAAGATCTTTGAAGAAGAGAAAAAATAGCTGAAAAGCATTGAAGAAGTTGAGCAAAAGATGCAGAAGATCTTTGAAGAAGAGAAAAAATAGCTGAAAAGCATTGAAGAAGTTGAAAAAGTTGAAGAATTTGAAAGAGTTGAAGAATTTGAACATGAAAGAACAATAGCTGAATGATTAGAAGAAGAAAAAACTGAGGGAAAGGCACCAAACATTTCCTAACTAATTCTAAACACTGAATCGTTTAACAAAGCATAAGTAGAATTTCAAACTTGAATATACTGTTGCCATATGTGGGCCTGCATTTCTAGGGAGTATAAGGGGTTTCGCCCCCATTGAAAAGCATTGGATGTTTGACACCTCCTAACTTGGAGATGCTTTACGTGACGAGGCCCAAACTTATTGTGGAGCATTCTGTATAAAGGAGGTAAAGACTCTGTAAAGCAGAAGTTTGTAGGACCTTCCTAGAGCTACTTCCGGTTAGCAACATGCTAACCGTTAGCCGCTAACAGGGTTGTGTTCAGTATCACCAGGTGAGTGTACTCTGTCAGTTTGGTCCAAATCCTGTACTGGGAAGTGCCTCAAAAAGGGTGCCAATACTTAATGTCACCAAAGGTCACCAAAGGTCATGAGTCAGATTGGCCTCCTTTAGCAACTCAGCCTCACCACATCTGGGCCCAGAACTCAACATTTGACCAAAATGGTCAGTAGCGCCATTTCCCACATGTGGGTGGTGCTGTATTGGCCAATTATGTCGTGTCTGGGCATCATGCCAGATCCTGTTGGAAGCAAAGGCCCAATAGGAAAGCATGTGAAATCCAAAATGGGACAGAAAAGTGACACATGGCTGAAAGTCACTTGAAAATTTAAAAATGTTAAGAGGAAGTGACTGTGCGAATTTCAGATTCCTACATTAATCACAGCCGCTGCAGCGGGCGTCGAAAGTTGCCATTGTATCCCAATGGAGCTTCTCCCTCTGGCCCTCAGAGTTCCGTCGTCATGGAAACTCACTCACACCTCTGCTGCAGGCCAGTCTACCGAAGTGCAGAGACTTTGCTCACAATAAGTCCCATTGGATTATAATGGAGAACTTTGCCCCGAACAACGCTCCATATCTCCTGATCCGTAAATGGTAGAGACGTAATTTTTTCTGCGTTTATTTCGTAACGGATAGGGGAAGAAGACAGGCTATCGGTTTTTGCTGGAAAAAGTTTAATAAAGGCGTGAAAAATTATGATATAAAGGTGATTTTTATGGACTTTCAGAAATCCTCTAAAAACGGTCCCGAAAAAATCGCTCTAGCTGAATAAGTATAAGAGATATCAAAATAATTATTTCACTGTGAGTATCAGCAGGCTTTTGAGGACTATGTTGCTCATTTTTATGTTTGTACAAAAATCGGTGTAGGCACAGCGACAATGTAAAAAAGTGGATCATGTGGAAAAATGCAGCTCTAAAGCATTTTCAGGATTTTGCACATTCGCTACTCCCGAACAAATTGTTCCTGCGGCAAAACCGTAACAGTTATCCAAAAAATTCCTTTTTTGTGAGTGCCAGAAGGGTTGGGACATTCATGTGTGAAAGTCTCATGCCTGTACATCAAATGGTTTAGGAGTAGCGACGATGCGAAAACGTGTGATGTTTTGGATTTTCAGACGTCATTTTTCAAAACCGCTCCATAAGAAATGAATGGGGGAGGTTTCGGGTTTGTGTTGCTCTGAGGGGATTTGCGAAAAATCTATAAATGCTACACCAATGAGGGTTACATTTCCTGAATCCAGACAAAAATTCCTACGTTTTGATGTATAATTTATGTGGATAGGTTGAAAATTGAGCGAGTGAGAAGAAGTTGTTTGGAGAAGAAGAATTTGTTGAATTTCTAGAGTGTGCACTCTATAACTGCCTCCTTGACGACCATAGCAACGCATGTTATTTGCTGAATTTCTTGAAAAGCCAAAATTATTTTAAGGAGGTACTATATGAAAATGGTAAAAGATATGAAAAAGCTGAAATATACCATAATAGCTGAAAGATATCACTACATTTTAAAAGTTGAATGGCGTTTCTAGCTGAAAGTAGGCTGAAGCAGTAAGCTGTCAAAAAGCAGCTGAAATGAGCGGAATTTTAGTGAATTACATTCATTTCCTATGGGAGAAAAAAAGGCTGAAAATTTGCAGAAAAAGCTGAATATTTTAAAAAGTTGAAAAGGTATAAGTACAAAAAGATATAGCCATCGATTCCAGAAGAAGCTGAATAGTTTAAAAGTTGAATGGTTGAAATCGGAGAAAAATTGTAGGAGGAGAAGCGAATCAAACTTTAAACAGTAAAAACGCGAAAGAGGATCTCAAGTACTGTGAATGCCTACTGCATTCACAGTAATAAACAACAGCCGAGTCAAAACTAAACAATGACAGTCTATGGAAGTTAAGCCACAGTCCTGACTTTGTATTTAAACAAGGATGGGCGTGTGTGTGTCTGTGTGTGCACACTTGTTTTTGCTCCTTTGGGTGACCCAGTGGAGGGAGCCCACTAACAACGGGGGGAGTCTGTGTCTTTGTGTGGCCCAAAATTCTGGACCCCACATGACATACCACTCTAAAGTGGCTCAGGAGCTTCTCATTAAATGTCTCTTGCTTTTTCTTTTTTTTTACTTGGCCCTTATGGTAGCAAACTCTGGAAAAGTGTGTTTGAAGTGTGTGAGCATAGTAGCAAGCAGGTACTGCAAGTACACACACTACAGGAAGTGTGTATCATTTGACCTATCGGGACCCCCTTTGTTCCCAGTTTTAACCAATGACAGTAATTCCTCATTTTTTTAACTGAAATATTTCATTATTTCAGTTAAAAATCATGATGACAGCACTAGGTAGGCTTGTTTAATTTTTACCTAACTGACATTTTCATGATATTTTTGTCATATAAAAATGCATGGCAACCAAATAACAGATTTTTCTTTTAATTGTATTAATTTTCAACAGCACATTATTGACAGAATTTAAGTTTTATACAGTGCTGTTCATTTTAATATACAAAACCACCACATAGAAAAGAGCAAAAATCATACACACATACAAAGCAAACATATACAAAAAATATAATAAAGGAAAATACAAAAATCTATTCACTTTACAGCTAACTACAGTACAGAAACGACTTGGTTTTGATGAGGTACTCATGCTGAATGTTCCCATATATAGTAAAATTGTAAAAATGGCTGCCATGTCTTGAGGAATTTAGCAATTGAACCTGCCAATGTACATCTCATTTTTTTCTAAATGCAAAACCCTTATGAGCTCTGCAAGCCATTGTTCATGCGTTGGAGGGGCCTCCTGTTTCCACCTCAAAAGTATAAGACGTCTTTCAATCAGTGTAGCAAAATGTATTGCATTTGAATTATGTTTGGAATGTAAAAAATCTGTGTCTCCAAAAATTGCAGTTAGAACAGAGGGGGGCAAATGTAACATTTTATATTTCTGAAAGAATATTGAATATATATAAAGTCGAATAGGTATTAAGTTTTGAGCATGCCCAGAAAAAGTGAATAAGGGAACCAGTTTCTGCCCTGTAGCGGTTACACGGGGGATCAGTCCCTGGATAAAACTTAGCTAGGTTTTTTTTTTTAAATAATTAACCAGTGTAAGACCTGAAATGAAGGCTCATCATGGATTGTCCAAAACAAACACGATGTTCAAGTATATAGGTGTCCATATGTGCTCTTGGCACCAGGACCCCTTAGGCCGTAGTTCAATGATCGACTTTGTTGTTGTTTCATCTGACCTGCGGCCACATGTCTTGGACACTTGGGTGAAGAGAGGGGCCGAGCTCTCCACCGACCACTACCTGGTGGTGAGTTGGCTCCAATGGCGGGGGAGGAAGCTGGTCAGACCTGGTAGGCCCAAACGTATTGTGAGGGTTTGCTGGGAATGTCTGGCAGAGTCCCTTGTGAGACGGAGCTTTAACTCCCACCTCCAGGAGAGCTTTGAACATGCCCTGAGGGAGGTGGGGATCATTGAGTCTGAGTGGACCATGTTCCGTGCGTCTATTGTTGAGGCGACAGAGCTGTGGCCGCAAAGTTGTCGGTGCATGGCTTGATGGGTTGAGTAGTCGTCTTGCAATCGGATGGTTGTGGGTTCGATTCAAGCTTCCCCTTGTCACATGTCAATGTGCCCTTGGGCAAGGCACTCAACCCCAAGTTGCCTACCGAGCTGCGTATCAGTGTATAAATGTGTGTGTGTTAGTGAGTGCGATTGGGTGAATGTGGCTCTAGTGTACAGCGCTTTGAGTGGTCAGTATGACTGGAAAGGCGCTATATAAGTTCAGTCCATTTACCAATAAACATTGAAGCAGGAATAAAATAAGAAAAACAGGAGAAAAGAAGGGATCCTTACAATCAAATAAAATTTAAAAATCATAACGAGTATGTCTGTCTAAAAAGATACGTTTTTAAGTGAGTTTTAAAAGTAGTTATGCACATCTACTCCATAGTGCACCCCTAGCGGTCTACCTCACCAATTTACAGACTTAAGCCAGGTATTTTATTTTAGTCCCTAATGAAAATGTATGCCTTTTTGCATAAACTCATAATTTGGTGTCAAATCTCTTCATTTAAATCCATACATTGTGGCTGTAAAAAATCCACATGTTCCTGAACATGTACATTAAACTTTAAATCTTTATAAAAGTTAATAAACGCCTCTGTCAGGGTTTGGTTTTACCTGTCTCACCCTGGGCTATTTCTAGCACATTCCACCTTCCATACACCCTAGTTTCCACTCCACAGCTGATCAGTTCTAACCTGACAAAAGCCAGCTGTATGTTGCTCCGCCTAGCTCCACTCACATACATCTGGGACACCGCCGGTAGAGAGTGATTTCTCCAACCAAATTTATGGTCTGGCCAATCAGGACGCAGGGCTGGAGGTTCATAGATGTGACGTAGTGGAGACGCGACCATGACGTAAGACTGTTTTGATAGCAATGGCGGCTCTTCGAGGAAGCAAGCGTTAACATCGATGCTGCTATTTCTTCCGTGTTGTCCAATCTACCTAATATTGTTTCATTAAAAGAACATCAGAGAACGGCTCTGAAGGCTTTTGTTGGTGGAAACGATGTTTTCGCCCTTCTCCCGACCGGATTTGGCAAGTTTTGTTTTCCGGGGCGCGTCCGCGGCGGACGCGGAAGCGCCCCGGAGCGGTTAGCGGTTAGCGCTAACTATGTTAGGAGGCCTTTAGTCCTCAACGCGGTCGCCCCAGAATCGACTCTGACCCGCGGCGCTTTGCCGCCTGTCTTCCCCCCTCTTCCTGTCAGCTCACTGTCAATAAAACGCGTGCCACTAGAGCCGCAAACACATTATTATTATTTATTTTTTTCTGTGTCGCTATCATCAGCGTCACGGGTTAGCTTCGGTGTGAGTGGTTGAAATAGCACGTCAATAAAGATGACAGACAAGTGGCTTATCCAATCATATGCAAGGATTTTTGATAAGGCCCAGCCTTCTGTAAATGCAATTCCTATGGCGGTGTCCCAGATGTATGTGAGTGGAGCTAGGCAGAGCTAACATCCGTCTGTTTCCAGTCCGGTACAGTCTTCTGGTCTCCATCTCAACAACTCATCTTTACAATAAAAGCTCTAAAAACAAGGCTCAGTGTGTGGCTGTGTTTGGGTTCATCAAGATAAATCTTGACAGCCTCATTTATCGAATTCGGCCAGTGGTGCGATACGTCAAAGCATCTGGCCAAAAACTAATAAATATAAATTGAAAATACAGTTTTCTAACTTTTCTTTAATGCATTACCTCTCATTTAACCATTTAGACCCACACACTAATATACAGTTAGGCCCAGAAATATTTGGACAGTAACAAGTTTTGTTATTCCAGCTATTTATGAAAACCTATTAAAGATACAATTATATAATCAATATGTATCCAGACTCTCAGCTATAATTTGAGAGTATTCACATCCAGGTTGGAGCAAGGGTTAAAGTCCAACCCTTGGACTGAAAAAAAATCCTGCAAACCGTTGAATAACTTCCAGAACAAGGTAAACTTTGAATATTCATGTGTCAAAAGTGTTCAAATTAAGTTTAAATATGAAATATTGCGCATTTTATACACCGATTTTGGTATTCCAAATTTGGTGCTTTCTTCGTTTACGATCGGCCATTTCCGACGTGTGACGTCAGTTCAAGAACACCGAGAATGCACGCAGCGAACTTTCATAGAAACACACAGGCGTTTACGTTGTACAACCGGTACGGCGAACAAGGATATATGCATGTTTTCCAGTATCTTCTTTCACACACCAAATCTGCTGATACACGTCTACTTTGAGCAAGCGCTTTTAAAAAAAATCGCCGAACTAAGTCCACGATAAAATGCCTTTTAGTGTCGCTTATAGACCAGTTCACTGCTATTGTTTTCATCCGGGTTTTCGCATGCGCGCCGGACTGGAAGGAAACTGACGAGTTCTCGGCGTGTTTTTCTTCTTTAGATTACGTATCACAAGATAGTTTTAAGAGTAAGTTGATGGTTGATGGTATCATATTGCCAGATTTATACAGCAAAAGCCTGAAGGGACGGAGCGAGTCTGTGAAATGCTGGCCAAAGATTCCGTATACAGCCACCTTATAAACACGGCAGGCAGCACACACGAGAGCATGAAAACTATGAAATCACTGGACGGCTACAATTATTTTATATCGGCTTCAGCAACCCCCGCGACCCCATGAGGGATTAAGCGGGTCAGAAAATGGATGGATGGACGTTCAGGCATGTTTGTTTAACATCAGAAAGCGGAGACACAGCAGACATACAGCGCTTCAGCAAAGAGGACGACCGCCCGGTAGGTTAACCTACAATTGTTCACTAAGGATTATTTCGGTGTTTTTGTCCTATTAATCCTTTTCACAGACTCATGCCAGAGGGTTTGCATACATTGTACATGTACGTATATTTAAAAAAAATCGCCGTAGTTAGTGGCTGTAGCGCAGACTGCGGTGAAGTTGGCTTGACATTGGACATTCAACCTCCGCGGAGTCAGCGGGATCAATCTCACGGTTGATCCGGTTGAAGGACTCCGATTTCGGCCAGCGTCTCTCAGCTGCTCCCTTCTCCCATACGCGGTGGGACCGTCAACAAATCTGATTTGATTTTTGTTTCTCAAGAGTGTTCCGCTGACTCCGCGGAGCTTGAATGTCCATGTCAAACCAACTTCACCGCGGTATAGTGCAGGACAGAAAGTAGCGCTACATACTTGGCCGGTGGACCAAAAGGTCCGAAAGAAATGGGATAAATTTGTGAAAGAAACGCGAAAGGACTTGATTGCCGGCAGTGACAAAAGTGTTTTATGCAATTCACACTTCACGAGCGAGGATTGTGAGGGCTACTTACAATGGAGCATGGGCTCTATGTCTTGGGCAGCGTTAGATATAGTCTCCTCAGGTTCACCTTGTTCAAACTCCGTTTCTTCGTATATATATTCGGTATCGGAGTCGCCGATGCTTGAGGGGGAGTTTGAAGATGTATCAGACATTTTTTTTATTTATTTTTTTGTACGTAGAGTAAGAGTTATTAATAAAATTGAACAAATCGGTAGCTGATGCACGGTACTAGTTCTGTTTGTGACGTCGCATTCCGGAACTGCCCGAATGCAGAATGTTCGGGCACTTTCGCTTATACAGCAAGTTTTATCAAAATTACTTCCAAACGGCGCACATTATTCACATATAATATACATTTCTTTACTCTGGTGACTATTTGAATGCATCTGGCAAAAAATACATTCAGTCCAAGAGTTGGACTTTAAGCACTAGAAAGCCGAGAGACGAGAATTTTCGTCAGCCCCAGTCCCCCCCGACAGTACTTCACAACTCATGAATCCCTTTTCAGATGTAAATGCCCCATTAGCCCTGTCGTTGGAGAACCATTCCACCCCCTTCAGTTTCGGTTTTAGCTCAAACCTCTCTGTTGACAAGTGTTTTACCTGAGAGCAGGGAGGAAAAAAATCATATTTGTAATTAAATATAAACTAGGTCTACGTCATCAGTGTCACCAACACCAGAATGATTTCAGACAGCGGAGCCACCAGCGTGGCGATCAGCTGATAACTGATCTGTACAATGAAAATAGTTGTAGAGAGGGAAAGGAAGAATATTTCTACAATAATGACCATCTGCACCATTTACTAGGGGGCAAATATAACTCAAGTCACTTCAGCGTGATCTCTCCTCCGCGTTGCTGCAGCAGAGCGCGCACACACACGCATGCACACACACGCGCGTATATATATATATACACACTAGAGGGCCAACTGAGTTTGCAAGCCGGAAAACTACAAGTCGCCTCCAAAGCTTCCTCTGTTTGGTGAATATTGGTATTCTGATGACCATCAGAGACTGCACAGTCCAGCAGGGTCGCATAACAGAACAGGGCTGGAAAATTAGTGTGTATGAGCTGATGGCTTTCATTGCAGTTCTGTTTATGAAGGCAGCACAGAGGAGTGTTGGCACCAGACAGCTGATTGGCCAGACCTGGGTAATCTTCAGGAAGTACACTGTGCTGACTGCTTACCAGCAGAGTGGATGATGCTGGACTCTCTCAGTCTGGTGGAACAACATCATTATCAAAGCTTGGTTGATAATCGGGGCCCCCAGGAATTTGGGGGCCCTAGGCAACTGCCTAGTTTCGCCAAATGGTAATGAAATATCTGCGCTTCGACAACAAAGAAACTCGTTTGGAACGTGTGAAAACGGACAAATTTGCTGCTATTTCAAACATCTGGCAACAGTTTGTACAGAACTGTGTGTGTCCTACAGTTCAGGCCAAAAACAGTAAAAAACAAAGCAACTGGACTTGTTTTCCGTAGTTAAAGACGTTTCGCTTCCTATCCAGGAAGCTTTCTCAATTCAAAAAGTCTGGAGTAATGTGGAGTATCAAGCTTTATACTACTGCCCAACAAAGGCCTTGTAATGGCTGAGATAACATGCAAATTCAACAGAAACAGGTCCACCCCCTTAATTCTTCACCAACCTACAGTCCAGGGCAACATATTACTGTTGATGAGCAGTTATTTCCATCAAAGGTTCGTTGTCCCTTTCTGCAATACATTGCATCCAAGCCTGATAAATTTGGAATTAAGTTTTGGATTGCAGTGGATCTGGACACAAAATACATGTGTAATGCTATCCCCTATTTGGGAAAAGATCTCTCCTGCCCCACAGGAGAAAGGCTGTCTGAGAACGTTGTTGTGAAACTGATGGAGCCATTTATGGACCAGGGCAGGACTGTAGCTATGGACAATTTGATGAATTTCATTACAGGTTTATGCAGGAAAACGCAATACAAGAAGAAAAGATGAGACAGCATCGTGAGATGAAAAGACGTTCTCATGGTAAAACAACACAGTGCCAGGTGCGCAATCTCTGCAACAGGAACCACAGCACTGAGCGTTGTGTGCACTGCACAAAGTATACCTGTCGCAAATGCAGGAAGGACTCACCTTGGGTTTGTGGAAACTGCTAAATGGGATAATTGTAGCTTCATATGTAGTGCTTTTCCTTGGGTGAAATCAGTGTTACTCCAATACTGAAGTCATACTGTTTGTCATTTTCTAAGCTGAAATGTTGAATGACATGGAAAGGCGAGACAAGACAAAATACAAATATTCTCTAAGTTGTTCTTTCTTTCACATAGTGAGCTTTGCAATATAAATGAGTCTGTTGGTGAATGGACAATATAAATAGGCTCTGCCTTGCCTTGTTGGAAAAGCATGGTTATGTCCTGTTCTCAGCTCAGGAACTAGGACCCGTCACAGGTTATTTGCATTACAATAGGAGCAAGGTAGAGCGAATACACAAACTTGAAGAGGGGAGGGGGGCTTGCAAGAAAACTGAAATTCTCTGGGACTACTAGTGTTAGGAATGCGGTACCGCGCGCGAGCTATTTTTAGAAACACAACGTCACGATGACGTCACATCACGTGGTACGCAGTAGGGCAAACTCCCAAACCGCCGCTGTTTTGCTGTGGAAGAGACGTGCGTTAGCCTAGGTTTTACTCGGTAAACGACTGCTTTTTCCAACATCTAAGACCATGGTTTATAAACATTGTTGCTATGGGACGTGCAACAGCGACTCGAGGTACGCTGATCGGCCGCATATGAAGGATGTTTTCTTCATTAATTTCCCGAAACTCAAGAGTGCCAAGGAGAGGTGTGTGCGTTGGGTACACTTGTGCGGGCGGCCTACACAACATTTCAACCCGGAAAAAGTTACCAAATTCACCTACATATGTAGCAAGCATTTTGTCGGTGGAAAGGGTGATGATAGCATATAGGCTAGCATGTTAGCAGGCGCTAACATGGTACCCTGCTACCGGGATAGCTTACTCAAAAACAAACGCCCTGAATCTCTTAAGCGAAAGATTCTGAGATGTGAACAATCGTTTTGTAGCTACCTATTGGCAAGATATACAGATTCCTGGACGTTGATTGCAAACAAACAAAAAAGGCCGACGTGAACGGAGCACGGTGGAAATCATAACAAAGGCATGAACGCCGAGCAGGGAAAAAAACAAAGCTTACCGTTGAATCAACTCGGCCCGTCTTCCGGTTTTTTTGAGCCCTCGACACTCAAGCCACCGTTTCAGCTGAAGGTTGGTGTGCTCTTCCACAGTGCGACCAGTAAACCGTGCGCCTGGGACATCGTCTTGGGTAAGTTTAATGGCTGCAAAGTCGGCCATATCGCTGGTTCTGTTGCGCTTGTAATGGCTGGTTTGTATGTGCGTTCTACGACTGTTTGCCCTACCGGTGCGGCAAAAGGGGCGTTACTCTTAAGGCCGTGACGTCACGTGCGCGGTACCGCATTACAGGTCTTTCATAAGTAACCACCTCTTTTTCAAGGGGCCAAAAGTAATTGGACAATTGACTCAGAAGACTCCAAAATAAATAACAAGGCTGCATAGGCTCTTCCTTCGGTAACCTATCAATTAAGCAGTTAAAAGTTGTGCCGTTTGCATTTGGAAGCTGTTGCTGTGAACACACAACATGCGGACGAAGGAGCTCTCAATGAAGGTGAAACAGACCATCAGGAGGCTGATAAAAGAAGGAATCCATCGGAGAGATAGCAGAAATGTTAGGAGTGGCCAAATCAACAGTTTGGTACATTCTGAGAAAAACTGAACTGGAAACTAAAAGAGGCCTGGACATCAACGGAAGACAATAGTGGTGGATGATCGCAGAATCCTTTCCATGGTGAAGAAAAACCCCTTCACAAAATCCACTCAAGTGAAGAACACTCTGCAGGAAATAGGTGTATCAATATCTAAGTCTACCATAAAAAGAAGACCTTATGAGAGTAAATTTAAAGGATTCACCACAAGGTGCAAATCATTTATCAGCCTCAAAGCCTAGAAAGCTTAGAATTGACTTTTCCATAAAAATAAAAAAAAACACCTGGAGAAGTCAGCCCAGTTCTGGAACAGCATTATATGAGACTAATATCAACCTGTACCAGAATGATGGGAAGTAGAAAGTTTGAATAATTGGAACAGTTCATGATCCAAAGAACGCCACATCTTCTGTAAAACATGGTGGAGGCAATGCGATGACATGGGCATGCACGGCTTTCGATGGCACTGGGTGACTTGTGTTCATTGATTATGTGACAAAAGACAGATGCAGCCGAATTAATTCTGAAGTGTATAGGGATATATTTTCTGCTCAGATTCAGCCAAATGCAGCAACGTTGATTCGATGGTGCTTCACAGTACATATGGACAATGATCCAAAACATACTACTAAAGAAACCCAAGAGTTTTTTTTTTTAAATCAAAGAAATGGAATATTCTGCAATGGCAAAGTCCATGACCAGATCTCAACCCAATTGGGTATGTACTGCACTTGCTCATGACAAAACTTAAGGCAGAAAGACCCACAAACAAGCACCAACTGAAGACAGCTGCAGGAAAGCCCAGGCAAAGCATCACAAAGGAGAAAACCCGAAGTTTAGTCATGTTCATGGGTTCCAGACTTCATGCAGTCATTGCCTGCAAAGGATTCTCAACAAAATATTGAAAAGTAACATTTTACTTAGGCTTATGTTTATTTGTCCGATTACTTTTGAGCCCCTGAAATGAGGAGCGTTTGTATAAAAATAGCTACAATTGCTACATGTTTAATTAAATATTTTTGTTCAATTCCTTAAATTAAACCTTAAAATCTGCACTTCATTTACATTGTAGTTGTTTAATTTCAAATCCAACATGGTGGCATGCAGAGCCCAAATCATGAAGATTGTGTCACTGTCCAAATATTTCTGGGCCTAACTGTATCTGTAGATATATCATTTAGAAGTGACTGGAATTATTGTCAAGGATATTTTGTTCTAGGTTGAAAAACTAAATAAAAATGCTGTGTTTATGCCTTTTGGTAGAGACAAGGTTGTCAAAAATAGACATTTAAGGAAATACATAGTGACAAGCCAGGTTCCTGGTAAGATTGACATAACGGTGCATTGATACAGAACCGCAAGCACTTCTTAACAGAAACTGGAAAGCAGTTAAGTACTTTGTCAAAAATAGAATTGCTACAATGAGAAAATATGAGTGAAAATCTTCTCTAAATGGAGGTAGAACATGCTTGGTCTTGAATTTTACTTTTTGTTTATTGTACATTTTGGATGGCTCTTACCTACATATCTTTTTTGGTCATAAAACAGGAAAGATATTTTAGCAATTCGGTGTTGGCAAATAATCCCAGAATAAGATAAACAAATGTTTAAATGGTACTTTCAGTGGTGAAATTGAAAATGCTTTTTTTTTTGTTCATAAATGTTAGACATTTGAACTACTGGAATATCCTTCCCGTTTAATCAATCTTGACAAATAATCCCAGAAACAGATGAGCAAATGTTTAAATGGCACATTCAATAGTGAAATTGAAAATGGTGTTTTTTTTTTAAGTGACTTGCAATTTGATGTCAGAAGAATCCCTGTCATTTTGCAGGCGATAATAAAGATCCTTTCTTGGCTACATTTGTAATGTGTACAACATAAGGTTACCCAAGAAAAGTTACTAATAAATCCTCTTTAATTGATATTTTGCCAAAAATAAGAAACCATTAATTCCATTAATAAGAGACCAGCAGGAAAAACGAACAAAAAGCTGATTAAGGACGAATGTACTTGAGAATGCACATTTCGCTGTATAACTTGGTTATTTAATCACGTGACAGGATTAATGCCACTAATTAATTTTATAGGCTTTCTCCCACTGGATTATACAATCTAGACATGTATTTTTATGTGTAGGTTTAACTAAATCAGAGATCCTAATTTAAAAAGAGGTCTTTATATTAATGTGGACCTCACTAGGGTTGAATTTTCTAAATAACCCCCATTACTGAGAAAAAAACCCATGTGGACCTCGCAAGACATGCCCCCATAAGTCACTGAAAAACTAACATTTTAGGTAAAGTTACAGATTTTGTTGATTGAAAGTGATTTAAAGATAAATATTTTTTTGGGATTTACTTGATTTTTTTTCAGAGTTCTAGGATCACTAGAGAGGGTGGGCCCCACAACCCAGCAAGACACTTTCAATCCTGAAGTGGGACATTAACAAGGATGTGTGTGTGTGTGTGCGTGTGTGTGTGTGTGTGTGTGTGTGTGTGTGTGTGTGTGTGTGTGTGTGTGTGTGTGTTGCGATCTGAGGATCCTACCTCCAGCAGCTCAGAGTGTGTGCTGTGCAGGTGTCGGGGGTCGGACAAGTTAAGAAAGGGCCGGCTGACAACAAGGTAGCCCACCACTGTTGCCACGTCTGGTCAATTTCGGAAAAAGGGGAGAAATGTTCACAAGTTAAAAAAAACATTCATAGTTGAGAAAACAATCTGCCTTAACACTGCAAACCACCAAAAGAAGAACTCCTGCTACACATTCATTTTCTAGGCCTAAAGGAACATTCATTCAGAGTCAACAACTATACGTGTCTACATTTCAACTTACATTTTGCAATAATGCTGTCCACAAACCCCATAGAGAAACGAAAGAAGATAAAGTTATGCAAGTGATCCACCTGGTGAGAGAAACACATTTTCCTTCAAATACAACATACTGTATAAAACATTATGATAATAAAACCTAATGAGGTCTACCCAAAACTCAGGGCTTGCATCAATGCTTCCCTTTTGAACAACTATTCAAAAGTGGTACACTGGCAACACATTCATAAATCTAACCTTGACGGAATTTACCCTCAAACTGACCCTACATGTGACAGACGTGAATCTGAGGAAGCCACATTAATACATATGTTTCGGCATTGCCCCAAAATACAAATACATTGCGGTGGTATCTTTGAAGTGCTTTCTGCTGTACTTGGCATTAAGATTACTCCAAACCTCTTTGTGCTACTTTTTGGAATCACCACTGAAGGATTAGGGGTGAGGCTTTTCTTAAATGACTTCAAAGTATTTAGAACAACCCAATACACATGAATTGCGGCCATCTTGGAGTCGTACAAACAGAGAGGTAACGCTTGAATAGTTTACTTGTATGAGTCAAATAGAGGACAACACCACTGTGTTGGTATCTGCTGGAGTGACTCGCAATATGATGATCGTGACCATATAAAGGGAGTTTTTTTCTCTCCATTGATTTTAATAAACTCAGAAGGATTGCCAAGAAATGTCAGGGTTGGATATGAGTTCATAAACAAGAGGTATTTACTATGGAATCTGACCAAAGACAAATATGTGCTCTCTACATTTCGTCGGTGGTAAGGAGTCAACACTTGAATGTCCAGACCTAATTCCAGCAACTGTAACATCTGTGCAGGTAGGCTACGTTTATTTGACCTTTTCTCAGCGGAATGGAAACCTCATTCAATCCATGAGGGTGTTAATGCATATGAGCTTCAGTGTATAAACGACTTTGACCCCGTTTCTCTAAAAGTTGCTTGGTCCCCCCTTTTTTTCTGGGCTAGGGTTAGGTTTCGTACCAAAGTGTCAATTAGGTATATACTGGTAAAGGTTAGGGTTAGGGTGAGGGTCAGGCTATAGAAAGACTTAAAATTAAACATTAAACATAAAACAAAAAAGTTACCATTTTTAACCTACTTTCTAAAGTGTGATAAAATAGGCATGGCTCTATTGGCCCTGAAATTGGGCCAGACGGGCTTAACAAGTTAACAACCGTGCAATAAATCATGGCTTTTTGGGTTACTTATTGTTGAGTAAGATATTACTTACAAGTTTCTTGAATGTGGCATGAATAGTCTGCTTTTCCCTCATGTTTCCGTTGTAGAAGGCAATCTCTTCACTAACAAAGAAAAATGTATGCAAATCAAGTGTCCTTCATGCAGTGCAAACTTCTTGTGCAGTTTCACACATTTCCCTGTAGAAGACTGACTGGTGTCCCACAGCAGGAACATGGACAAAGAGTATCTTATGTGCTTACCTGTTTGTGATGAGGCGTGAGTTCACATAGCGGTACTCTCCCTCAAAGCGCTGCTCAGCCACGGTCATCTTTCCGATGGGCCTCCTCAGTCTGGTCAAGAACAGGCCTGAGATCAGCAGGTAAGCCATCATGACTGCTGGGCCCTATTCATGGAAGAGGGTAAACCATTTAATTACCATTTATGGGACCAAAGACACTGCAGTCTGTTCTTTAATAAAAGAAGAAAAACATTCAGAGATGAACAAACTTTCTACCAACCTTTTCTAATGTGATATTTCAAAATGCACATAAAAACATTAATGGAAACACAGCTCACGTCTCAGGATAAAAAACAAACAAAAAAAACAGGAAACTGAGCAAAATAAAAATTCCTTCATATTAACAGATAAACAAATAAAAACAGTTGAAAATAACTATGTGTGGAAGTTATAATGTTCTGTATCAAGAAGTCACAATAAATTATAAAGTGTATATAGGAAATAAAAAGAAAGAATTTAAGGGCCAGTTATCGTCTAGCTGGGTCTGGTTTCTCTGCCTAATACCAGCAGTTGTCTGCACGTCAGGAAGTCTAAGATTGAGCTGTATGGAGAAGCACTGGTGCTCCAAGAGCTTTATAAGAAGTGTGAATGGAAAGATGGTTTGAAATTGGAGCTGTAGCCACATCAACAACATCACTATGTGTTTACCAGCCCCAGGTAGGAGAGACCAGTGTGCAGTACAGAAGCTCAGGATCAGATGCAGATCTGTTTGGCTTGAAGCTAACTGAAGTGGGTCAGATATGTGATGTGAGCTTTGACTGAGTTGCTGCAATACAGGTCGGTGTTTTAGGCTCTAATCATTTACGCAGCTTATTTTAGATGTTGTTGTAGATGAACATTGAAATACTGCTTGATTACTGAAACGTGTGATTAATAAACAAAAAAGAATGTCTTGATTGGTTAGAGATTTTTCTTTCCCAAAATCTCTCTGCTGCTCACAGGAACCTGGTATCTCTCTATATAGAAGCGATCCAAGAACATGAATGAAGAGATGTAGCCCAAAAGCGATGAGATCAATCAGTACCACAAATGTCATAGTAGCCATAATGACGTAATATGGCTGTGTGGACCTCGTAGATGCATCAAACATGAACCTGGCTTTAGTAGGGCTGGATGGATGGAGGTCTGCCTTACCTATTAATGTCTGACAATTGAAAGCTCATTGCAACATAATTTTATCATCTTGCCCATTGCATGGGTGTCTCTGCTCATTACTTTATTCAAGACTCATTATTTCATTCAATGAACAGTCGATCTCAATAAAAAATTATTTTAAAAACCCTTTGGAAATTTTTGCTGAACCAGTTATAAAATACTTTACATGTGTTTTTGAAACCCAAACAGTAAACCTCTAAGTTTAATAAAGAGGTACTACTCTGTAGATTTCCAGAAATTTATTTTATTTTAATCAGAAGCATTCCTACATATTTTTGTCTTATTTTGAAAAGCTCAGCTGAGAAAAAGGAAGTGTTTGCACGCCTAAAAGCCTCACTAAGTTGCCATTGGTTGATATTCAGGAAGTGGGCATAGCCTAGGGAGGAGACGAAGTACCTCTAATTGAAAGCAGATGATCCTTCTTATGCCTAAAGTGTACTGCAATTCTAACCCCTTTAATTGCATATTTTAATAATCTCTGTTGGCTTTAACAGACAATTTATATACTGGATATTATACCACCCCCTGTTTGAATGGGTTTGAAACAAACCTTTAAATTTTAATTTCATCCTGTGAACAGTAACCCATCGTTTCTTTTTAAAAACATCTCCCCCAGTTCATTTAACTGCTTCACACAGCTGTAGATAAATATATTATAAGACTTTAAACCGGTTTTATACATTTAACATTTGTTTCATTGATAATACACACAATTACACTATTAACTTTGTCTGATTCAGTCCTTTATTAAGTGTCCAGTTCTCAGCTCTCATGTGTTTAGTTTAAACCCTTCAGAAGGAAGAAAATATTAACCAGACAGTACGATTTTCTTACATTTTCATTCATCCATTATTATTATTGTTTCCCACAGTTCTTCTGAAGTTAGGCCGCAGTGTTTATGAAATTTTCTCACCCAGTGATCCGTAAATCCTTATTTTATGTTTGCGCACTACATCTTGTCCCAGCACATTAATCGTGTCATTAACTTAAACGTTTTGTCCAAAACTACAATTTCCATTTTCATTTCATCATCAATTGCTGTCTATCGAGAATATTAAAGAATTGTGTAGTTCCTTCAAACCCTTCAAATTTCGACCACCTGTGTTTAAAACGCCAGCATCAATTTTGTGCTTCTTTTACTTTCCTGTTCCACATTAATAGATGCATTTTAATCGGTGGATTAAATGAGCTCTAGTATGAATGCATCTCTGCGTCCGTATGTCTAGACATCTGCAGTTGGATTTTTGTGTTTTGTGCGCGGACCTGGTCAGGACAAAGAAGGTTTTCTCTGATACTTCTTCTTTTGGCAACCCCAGTGAAACCCAAAAACGTTTACAGTCAATGTTAGGTTTCAGGTACTCCATGTGGGACCACCTTGTCGTCTGTGTCCCACATGGTTCCAAGTACCTCGGCCGTCAAAACACTTTCACCACACGTGACAACTTCATAAAAGTTTAAAATCACAGCAGCTTGTCCTGGGTATCTCCACAACCCGTGTGTGAAATGTCTCTCCACATCATCCTCCCCCTGTTTTAAACGATCATAAAAAACATAATGATCAATATTTGTTCCTTCTTAGTTGACACTTGTGCTGTTATGTGCTGTGAATCCAGTGCTACTGCCTGCGTGCCACTATGCTGTAGACTCCTCCCACAGCCCCAACCGGTTTCATTTCCTTCAGCGTCAGTTATAAACCCTTCAGGGGAGTGTTGGCCTAGTGGTTAGAGCAGCGCGCTTGCACTCAGAGAAGGATGCAAGTACCCAGTTCGATCCCCAGCGCCTGCACTCTGGGTCCCTGAGCAAGACCCTTAACCCCAGATTGCTCCCCGGGCGCCGCACATGGCAGCCCACTGCTCCCCAAGGGTGATGGGTTAAAAGCAGAGAACAAATTCCGTTGTAATGTATGTTTCAATGTATGTTTCAATGACAATAAAGATGATATTACTATATTACTATTACTAGGAGCAAGACTGAAAAGTTGAGCAAGGCTAAAGAAATCAGGATAATGGGCAGAAAAAGAGCTGTTGGTAGAAAAGAGAGATAAAAACGACTTCATTGGTGTGGAAACATCATGGTTATGCGGAACAAGTAGCAATAGTGTGCAAACCCTGCTATGCTATCGAAGCTGCATCGCAGAGTGGGCTTAACACACAGGGAGCAATGTCGTCCTCTCTCCATTCATTTGCTATGGAACTTGTGTGATGAGGCGACAGTCCCCTGGACGAGCGAGATTTGTTTGTGTGAAATTTCAAGCTAGTACACCTCGACATGCACCTGCGGCCTTGCGACACAAGAATGTTCAACCATGTTCAACTTTTGTTACTGAAGCTTGGCACAACAGCCATTAGTCGCTGTCGTTGGTCGCTCCCTGGAGTGACCAACGACTTTATCTTTATTTGTCTAATTTTTCCAAGAAATAATTGAAATCCTAAGGAAAACATTGTTTAACAACCATGTTTATGTTGTATAATCTAATGTTATCAAAGTTGATGAATATTCTTGTTAAATAATCGAGATCTCTATTCTAATCAAAAGTAATTGTGATTAGTTTTTGCAATAATAGAGCAACCCTTGGTTTAGGCCCCCTTCCTCAAGATAAGTTCAATGTTTCACACGCAAGGGTCTACATTGACTTTACATATCATGGTGACATATTCTCCAATATGAAAGCAATAACAAGGTAAACCTCTAATATTTACCCTAATATGCTGTGCATAGGAGTAAATATACACTTCAAACTGAGGTAAATAAAATAAATGAATAAAAAACAAAGGATTAAAGGTCAAATATAAATAACCAATAACACATAAATAGAAACAGATAAACGGGACAGTGGTCTGCAAAATCAGTGGCTTGGATAGGGTGTAAATGTGCTTACCTGAGCACCAATGGCACTGGTCAGCTTGAAAATGTACAGAAAAATATCTAGCAGAGGCTAGAGAACAAACAAAGAAAGCAATATATCATATTAGAAATGCAACAATTTAGACGAGTTTGCTGGAATGATGTAATGTAAAAGCACCCACTGATGATCATGGAGTAGAGACTTTTATATTGATTAGGAGATTACTGGGAGGAGTGATGTGCAACAGCAACAGTAACCTTAGGGCTGCCAGGTAAGGATATTTCATACTCACTAGTGAAATACAATGAGCTTTACAAATGATGGACATGTACACGAACACGTCTGGTAAAAATGGGTACTTAAAACTTTTTATGTTGGATTTGGTGTAGTTCTCATATCAAGATGCTCTCTTATTAAACATAAAAATCTGGAGTCAAGATTGTTGGCATCATGCTACATCAGTTCTAAGAATACACAGCTAAAGATTCCAAAACCATACCTTGCTGAGGTTTGAGTAAAGATCCACCACACTGTTACAGAATTTTTCCACATCTTGTGTCAATAACTGGTCTGCGTTAGCTATGCGGTTGTCCAGGTTTCCCATTTTGTAGTAAGTGAAACCTCTGGAAAGGCAGAGAACAGTGAAATATTTCTACATCCAAAATGTCAAAATGATGGCATAAAAATAGTCCCTTAAAATACATGACATTAAAAAGTGATGAACGTACTGGAGGTACTGATCGTACAGCTTCTTTGTGAGCCTCTCACGGAACCTCAACTTTAGCTCATTTAGGCCCAACTTCAGGAAGTTGTTCACCAAAGCTATCTGTAATTAGCCAATCACACATCATTAGGCAAGGTTATTTGTACAGTTCTATTCATTCACTGTGAAATTTATTGTGCTTTACAAAAAATAAATAAAAATAAAAAGATTTACACATAAAATACATAGAAAGAATAATAGATAATATTCAAGCAACACATAAAAGGTTATGTTAAAATTCAAATGTAAAAGGGCCTAGTCACATGACATGACTATGAATTTCTATGCCTGTAGCTCATGCTGGTTGAATACAAAGGTTTTTCTGAATAAATTATTGCGCCCTGTTGGCTAGTTATATTTTATTTCTGTGTTTTGCACTTTGTTTTTGCTCTATTTTTAGAATAAAGAATCTTTATTGTGCTTATGTAGCCATAATGAAATTTTGTTGAAACACCAGCGCAGAATTCACATATGACACCAGAAACAAATCAAAGACATAATTTTCAAGTTGAATAAAATACTCAGGTAGTCAGACACCAAGCTTTTCGGGAATGGTACTGTTACTGCCAAGACGGAGCAGCTTTGATTCTGAACCCAGTGACATGCCACAGTCTAGACCATGTTGTACCATGTTGTTAAAGCCATGATGAAATAATTGACCCATCCATCCATCCATCCATCCATCTTCTTCCACTTATTCGGGGTCGAGTCGCAGGGGTAGCAGCTTCACTAGGGAGGCCCAGACGTACCTCTCCCCAGCCACTTGGGCCTGCTCCTCCTGTGGAATCCCAAGGCGTTCCCAGGCCAGCCGAGAGACATAGTCCCTCCAGCGTGTCCTGGGTCTCCATCTGGGTTTCGTCCCGGTGGTGCGTGGCCAGAACACCTCACCAGGGAGACGTCCAGGAGGCATCCTAACCAGATGCCCGAGCCACCTCAACTGGCTCCTCTCGACATGGAGGAGCAGCGGCTCTACTCTGAGTCCTCCCCGGATGACTGAGCTCCTCACCCTATCTCTAAGATAGAGCCCAGACACACTACGGAGTAAACTCATTTTGGATCCGGGATCTCGTTCTTTCAGTCTTGACCCAAAGCTCATGACCATATATGAGGGTAGGAACGTAGATCAACCCGTAAATCGAGAGCTTTGCCTTTTGGCTCAGCTCTCTCTTCATCACAACGGACTGGTACAGCGCCCGCTTGACAGCAGACGCCGCTACAATCCGCCTGTCGATCTCACACTCCATCTTCCCCTCATTCGTGAACAAGACCCCAAGATACTTAAACTCCTCCGCTAGGGGCAGCACATCCTCCCCAACCCGGAGAAGGCATTCTATCCTTTACCTGCTCAAGACCATGGTCTCGGATTTGAAGGCACTGATCCTCATCCTGGCCTCCCCCTGGATCACGCCCTGATGAAGCCAATAGAACCACGTCATGTGCGAATAGCAGAGACGTGATCCTAAGGTCACCAAAACGGATCCCTCAACACTTTGGCTACGCCTAGAAATTCTGTCCATAAAAGTTATGAACAGAATCGGTGACAAAGGGCAACCTTGGCGGAGTCCGCCTTACTCTTGACAATGCGGACCAGGGTCTGACACCGGTCATACTGAGACCTAACAGCCCTTGTTAAAGGACCCGGTACTCCATACTCCCGGAGTACCCCCCCACAGGACCCATGGAATCCTTCCATGCCAAAACAGCTAAGGTGGGGGAGGGAGGGGGTTTATTAGGTATTTAGTGGGTGAGGGGTCTCTGGCTGGGTGGCTCATGCGGGTCGTGTTGGCCCGCCCTCTCTGGGGGGCCCAGTCCGGGGGGCGTCTGGTCCGGGGCCGGGGTTCGGGCACAAGCAGTCGTATAGTCGATTTGGGGTGACCCCCCCCCCTTTGGTCAGTGTTGGATGCGAGTGTTATGTGGGAATGTGTGTACAGCGTTTTTTTATCTGTGTGTGGTGAGTGGGGCACAAGGGAGGGATGGTGTGAATGAGTTTTCCTTTTTTTTTTTTTTTTTTTTTTACCCAGGTACGGGTGTGGTCCGCTCCCTCTCCCAAAAACATCTCAAGTCTCCGCTAGGTGCGGAGCACATCCCCCCACGTCCTGCCCTCCTCCACTTCGTTGGCGGGCGCCTTGGCCCTCTGGCGCGATGGTTGGCTTCGGGTTTGGGGCGGGTTCCCGGGCGTGCGCCGGCCCACTCCCGGCGGCCTCTTCGCGGGGCCGGGGCCCCCGTCGCGGGGGCGGGGCGCCCCGGGGGCCAGAGGCCCCAGGGCCGGGTCCACTCCAGCGGGGCTGGCTGCCGGCGGAGCCCACGGGCTCGTCCCCGCGGCTCTTGAGGGCGTCGGCATTGCGGTGGCTGGGGGATTTCCTCGGGGTCGTCTCTGCTCCTTCTTTGGGAAGGGGGGTTGCAGATATCCTGTGTCGGCCCCTCCTGGGCGACCTGCTTTAGGGGCCCCTTTGGGAGTCCGGGGTTATGGGTCCCCTGACTCCTGCCTCTGTGCTCGGGGAAGGCGGGCCTTTGGTTCTCCACAACCACTATCAAGCTATTTCCTTTTGGAAAAATTTCACCTAAACTAGTGCACTCTCACAAACTCCCACAGGTGCTGGGTCCCAGGTATTAAGTGTTCACTTATATACAGTAATCTTATAATTTATTTATTTATTTATTTATGTTCTTTCACTTTCTTTTTTCAAGTATCACATTACACATGTCAGCTTACATAATAATATATATGATTTAGCAATGGCATCTAGGTGTTATTCGGTTGTATTTGTTGCTTTATGTCTGTTGGTTGTGCTGTTCTTTTTGCATCTCTCTTTCCAGGTGACGGAGCAGACGGAGAAGGTTTTATCATTCTCTCGCTTTTATCTCTTTCACCTCTACTCTTTTTTTTTCTTTTCTTTCTCTTTCACTTCTTGTTCTTCCTTTACTCTCCCATTGTCATGTCCATATAATTTGAAATTCTCCTTGCAGGAATCACAATAAAGCTATTTACAAGCATAAATCAAGTGGAGCACTATGGCGAAAGCTGTTTGCTCCACTTGTAAAAGCAAAATCTGTCGAGCTCTATCTGGCATTGAGACATCAATTCCTATTGCCACATTGCTAGACAGGACACTGGGAAAAAAAAAAAAAAAACAGCTTTGTTTATTTCTCCTAAGCTGTTACAGGAAGGACTTGAGATGGCGCGGATTTGCCCCCTTTGCCCACTTCCCAACCTGAGAGAAAAAGGGAGCTGAAGTCGTGACTGCAACCGGGTCAGTGACCGCTGCAGGACCTTGGACATGCCGATTCCGACAACGTTGCGGCTGGCCACATGTCTGCTGCTGCTAAGAGCTAGCCCGCTGCTGAGAGAGCCAACGGTTTCCCTTTCAATGCTCTCTTCCTTGGATGGCCAAAGTGGACCGAACTCAGATGAGGCACCAACAAGTTGGGCAGAGAGACCAAAGGGAAAGTTACACGGTCATTTGGAAATGATTGTGTAATGCACCCATATGGTGTTTTTTAAACACAAAGATCTAACGGAATTTAGCTCAGGCTAGCATTCATATACCATGTCATTGCCGATGTGATTCGAGTGTTCTTTTTATGGTCATAACAAACGTTTCTCCACAAGGGTTTCATACATTGATGGGATATTGATGTTTGTGTTATCCATTCCAATCATTACCGCTAAAATAAAGCCGAAGCTTTTAAAGTTAGTGCCGAAAATCCGCTAGCCAAATGGCTATTAGCTTCTGACAACTTCCGGTTCCTGGATAGGCACGGAAAAGCTTGTTTCAAGCATAATGTTTGCTTTGTTTCGCTCCGCCATCGTCCGATAGTGTTATGAGCGTTATTACCGCATTAATATGGAATATTAATGTCGATTTAAAGCCGTTTTGTTTAACTTTAGGATTAGACGATTTTAGCGACCCATCGCTACAGCGACCCCTACCTCATAGAGGTATAATCGCATTGATAAAATCGAGCGTCCCTAAAGTAATGATTTTACTGAGCAAATCATTCTTTAAAATGTTATTTCCTCAAATAATGTTTTGTGTAACTTGGGATTTGCATTGTGAATAGGTTGAAAAACATGCCAAATGTTCTCAATTAGTGAAGCTAATTTAAGGTCAGTATGTTCTTTAAGGTGAACTTTGGTTCAAGGCTGTCTGGCAAAGAAATCATAGAAGTGGAGCTGGATGCCTACTTGCAGTATCCCCCTGCAGATGAAGAGAGTGATCCTCTCACATGGTGGAGGTTCCATGAGTTAAACTTTCCCCACATCAGCCAGTTAGCTAAAAAGTGCCTCTGCATCCAAGCTAGCAGTACTGCCTCTGAAAAGCTATTTAGTACTGGTGGTAACATTGTCACCTGGCAAAGATCAGCACTAAAAACAGTTACAGTAAATAAGCTAGTTTTCCTGACAAATACTATGAAACTCAATTACAAATGTAAAAATGTGTACAGTTGAAACTAAATAGAAAAAAGAACTATCAACACAAAAATATGAAGTGAGAAAGGAAAAAAGTGCTGCGTGATGGGAGTTGTCCAATAACTTTAAATTTAGATTTTTTATGTACTTAATTTGAAAGTGCAGCTCAGGGTAGATCTTTATCAATTTTTACAGGATATTTGTTTTAGTGTTTATCTTAAATCTTGTTGGATTGCAGCGCCCCTTATGTGGTGGTTATTTCCTAAGACAGTTTGTTTTTGCATCCACCCGTTTCATTTTCAGAAACTTTTTGCACAACTAGAATGACCAATGAAAGTATTGCTAATATCTGAAATCTACATAAGGCTGAGGAAAACGTGCTTTTTGTCTACCTCATTTAAGTGCATTCTCTCTTCTAAATACACTGCCTGAAAAAAAAAAAAAAAAAAAAAAAAAAAAAAAGTCGCCACCTGGATTTAACTAGATTTAACTAAGCCAGGGGTGGGCAACCTGTACCACTCAAAGACCCATTTGGACCCGTTTCACACAGTAAAGAAAACACTGGGAGCCGCAAAACCCTTTTGAAATTTTAAATTAAATAACCTAATTTTTTTGCAACAGAATAGACCCGCACCAGAACCAACGCACCTCTGCGCTTGTTGTTGTTTTTTTCCGCGAGAAGTACAAAATGTCTACTGTTGTTTTATGGAAATCATCAATTCTGCTAATGTTAGTTTTTATTTTGAATAAAGCTTGGTGCGAGTAAACGCACGTCATGGTCGGATTATTTGATTTTCCGCCCATATAAACGGTACTTTCGGAATACTTTTCTTTAAATCCGAACACATTTTAATAACATCCGGTAAAGTTACGCACGAAAACGAGCTCCTGTCATTTAACCAGCTTACAAGCTAACAGCTGTATTAGTCTTCAGTCGCGCAGGACTCCGCTCACAGCCCCGAGCCAAGCACTGTTTGCATTTCCTCACTTTGAAAATGAACAAACGTCAGATATAGTAACGACTCTGCTGTTTAGCTCTCTTCACCCTCGTCTATGACTCCATGTATATTTTAGGTCCAGTGTCACCGTGGTGCTCTTGTCATTTGTAGAATTTAATAGAAAAAAACTGCTTTTGAAAATAGCGCCTTCACTCCGCTCACTGTGTTTATTTCGCTCTGCAGCCAGTCAGCCAGCATTTCTTCTTCTTCTTGACTTTATTGGCGGTTAGCAAACATCTTTTCAGTGCACATTACCACCACCAACTGATGAGGAGTGTTCCTCAGCCAGCATTGACGACTGCCTGCATGAGCTAAACTGCTCCGTGACGCAATTATTTTCAACAGCTGAGCCGCATCAGAGGGATCAAAGAGCCCCAGGTTGCCGACCCCTGAACTAAGCAAATACGTATGTGCCTCCCATTGGGTAATTACTGCATGAGTGATTACGTTTCAGCTGGCAACAAGTTATTTAACCCCAATCAGTGCAATGAGTTTCTTCTAATTTCTTAAACAACCATGTCTAACGACACATCCCCTAGTCGTGAAAAAGATGTCAGTCTGTTTCAGAAGGGTCAAATCATTGGTATGCATCAAGCAGAGAAAACATCTAAGGAGATTGCAGAAACTACTCTAATTGGGTTAAGCATTGTCCAACACATTATTAAAAACTGGATAGATAGTGGGGAGTCGTCTTTGAGGAAAAAAAATATGGCCCGGAAAAAAATCCTGAATGATCATGATTGTTGATCACTTAAAAATTTGGTGAAATCAAAGAAAAACAACAGTAGAACTCCAGGCTATGTTTAATAGTGAAAGTAAGAGCATTTCTACATGCACGATGCGAAGGGAACTTAAGGTATTGGGACTGAACAGCTGTGTAGCCTTGAGAAAAACACTAATCAGTGAGGTTAACTGGGGGGGGAAAGCCTTCAATTTGCTAGGGATCATAAAGATTAGGCTCTGGAGCAATGGAAGAATTACATATGGTCTGATGAGTCCAAGTTTACTCTGTTCCAGAGTGATGGGTGCATCAGGGTAAGAAGAGAGGACGGTGAAGTGATGCGCCCATTGTAACTAGTGCCTACTGTACAAGCCTGTGGGGGCAGTGCTATGATCTGGGGTTGCTGCAGTGGGTCAGGTCTAGGTTCAGCAACAGTAATATTCAAAGATTCGTAGATTCTTTATTGTCACCGTGTGATACCATGGTGAAATTTCTTTTGGCCACTCCAGCTAGAAGTACTCATAAGAGACAAACAAACAGGCGATGAACAAGGGTTACAGTGTTTTTTTCCCGTTCAAAAGATAAGATTTCTTTTTTGAAAAGATGAAAATTTAAAAGTTTGTATGAACTAGTTGTCCTTCATGAGTCACAGATAACAAATAACGAGGTCATAAGGTGCTATTATGCAATAATTTGAGGCTTCATTTACAGAGATGTGCATTTAGATATTCTGAGATAATAGTGTACAAACGGGTAATAACATCACCGAGATGATGGGCTAGTAACAATGTGGTGATTTTAAACTGCAGTCTCCAATCAAGAGGCGATAGCCCTCACACCTCTTAGAAAGAAGCTGTTTCTAAGTTTATTCGTTTTGGATTTAATGCTTCTGAAGCGTTTAACCTGATGGGAGAGTGGCAAAAAGCGCATTGCCTGGGTGGGTGGGATCAGTGGAGATGCGTCAGGCCCTTCTTTGTGCCCGTTCTGCATAAATTGAGTCCAAATCATGTAGACGGCATCCCACAATCCCCTACCCTGTCTCATCACCTGTGCTAAGTCCTTCCACTTCTGGACTGTGCATCTCCCATACCATACAGTTATGCTGATGCATAACACACTCTCTATGGTAGCTCTAGAGAAGTTCTATATATATATATACACATACATACATACATATATATATATATATATATATATACACATACATACATATATATATATATACATATACACATACATATATATACACATACATACATATATATATATATACATATACACATACATATATATATACATACACATACATACATATATATATATATATATACATACACATACATACATATATATACATACACATACATACATATATATATATATACATATACACATACATACATATATATATATATACATATATACATATACACATATACATACATATATATACATACATATATATACATACATATACACATATATATACATACATATACACACATATATACATACATATACACATATATATACATACATATACACATATATATACATACATATACACATATATATACATACATATATATACATACATATATACATACATATACACATATATATACATACATATATATACATACATATATACATATATATATATATATATATATATATATACACATATATATACAA
>CM073137.1:50329847-50407313 GCA_037039145.1 Fundulus diaphanus | reverse complement strand
TCTGAGCTGAAGCCCCTGATGTTACAAGTTCCTTAAAATGACCCTTAAAAGTCCGCACCTAAATTACATGTAACGTAATTTTGCGCACCTGAATTCAAGCGCAAGGCAGCAGCCCACCGAAGCACCACTGGTTCTGTGTCATTAAAAACAAAAGAGCATGAAACACAAAACACAGCTACTGACTCTCCTATTGATTTCAATTGGGACATTTTGGTACGAGTGGAAGGACATTAAACGTAGTGATTCACGTTTTGAAGGCTGGCCGCTGATAAAATAACCTGGCTCCGAGAGGGCGGGGGTGCAGTAAGAGCGGTGAAGCACAGAAACAGCGCACGTAGTTAAAAAAATGCAGAATAAATAAGAACGAAACTTATAAACAGACTAATTGGCGTTTTAGATTGTATCTGGTTAGCAGAACTGTTTTCTAATCCAGCGTGCAAAGCCATTCTGAATGATGGCTTTATCTGGGAGCCGCTCTCCCCCCACGCCTCCTGCTCCGCAGAGGGCGGAGTTTAGACTGAGCTCTGGATGGACAGAGCTGTGAACGGATCATCCGTAGCCCAGATGGTTTTGTTATTTTTATGTTATTTTTAATTTATTTGGTACAAACATTTACTCGCCATGTGGCAGCTAGCCCTCTGAAATTCACTCGCCAAACAGGAAATTTACTCGCATTTGGCGACTGGCGAGTGTTAATTTCGGACCCTGACTGGAGGTGTTTAGGAAAAACATTCCAGCAATAAGTAGGAATATACAGAAAAAGAGATTTTACACATTTTACATCAAACTAACACAGAAAAGAGAAAAAGGTTACAAAAACAAACTTACAATTGGCATGAATTTGATAAAGCTGAACAAGAAGATCTTGAAGTCTTTTGTTGAGCGCCCGATGATTGCACTGAAAATCAAAAAACATGCACAGCGATAAGCAATTATTTGCTGCAGAAGAAGAAGACACTACTTCCTCCTGTAGGTATGTCTGTTTTAAGGAGGGGGAAATAATTTAATAGGTCTGTTTCTTGAAAACAGTGTACATAATTTATTTTCCTCTGAAATGTGTGTTTTTCTTGGTCAATTCATTCATTAACATAGTGCCAATTCCAGGGTGTCATCTCCAACTGTGAGTTTTTCAAAATGCCGCTCCCAGGTTCCTAAAAGGTACTATGGAAGACATTTCACATGTATTAGCTTCTCTCCATTCATTGCATGTGAAGTGCATAAATGATCTTGAGATTATTCACCTAAAAAAATATTTCATGGCCTGGCTGCTTCATTTATTGCAGAACTTCTACACCTTGACTACACCTCCAGGTCCCTCCAGTCAGCTGCTCAGATAATTCCGAATGTTTCCCTCTCAAAGCAGAAACTGAGCATCAACAGATGGAGCGTTCTCCATGTTTACCTCCAAACTGTGCAACAGTATTTCCCCTTCCAATTAAATCTGCTCCATGCATTGATACTTGCAAAATGTTCACTAGCATTTGGGCCAGTTGAGGTAGTATCAACTAGAAGTTCTATTCATTAATTAGATATTTCATATTCATTTTAGTATTTTTAGCTGTTTCCTGTTAACAATTTTGTTGGTATGAGCCAGACCCGGCGGCATGGGCGGGCATTGGGGGGCCGTGCCCGCCCTGTGAGCCAGCTGTGCCCGCCCTGGACTGGAAGCTGTCTTTTTTTTTTTTTTTTTTTACCTCGGAGTGGCCATCATCCTTTTAGTACTATCTTTGATGTGCCAATCATACAATTTAACCAATCAAATCAACGACTGATGGCAGCATGCTAGCCAATCACAGCTAGAGTGGGGCGGGACACCGAGTCATAGCCTTCAGTCGCCGCCGGCCGCCGCCGCAGTTCGGTTGTGGTCACCTTTGGTGTCGGTAGAGCGGGATGAAAATTTGGTCTGATTACCAAACAATTACAAGAAGTGACAACGAAACAGAGAGCGAGCTGGAAGGAGCGTTATTAATTTATGTTTGAAATGCCAGCACTGAAGTCTAAACTGGAGTAAACATTAACGCTAGGAGGGTTAGCTAGACAGCTAGCAGGGTTAGCTAGACAGCTAGCAGGGTTAGCTAGGACAGCTACAAGCACAAGCTGTTCTGCTCCTTATTCTCATAGCTGCTGTACTTACAGAACCTGTTCTAGTCAGAATTGTTACTTCAGTCAGTGTTCAGCCTTACACCAGCGCTCATGTTTATTAGCGTGTAGCTTATGCTGGACTTTTTAAGTTAACACACAGTGCTACAGGTTACCCAATGTCACTGTTAGTTTCCAGTAACCCAAACCAGCATAAAACCTGCCCAACTTAAAATAAAAAAACAAGCCCAAATCTCAAACTCTCTCGTGTTAAAAGCACAGAACTATTAAACACATAAGAACATGCCATTAGCACACAACTGCGCCGAAGCAAAGAAAAAACTGCGCAAATGGGCTCCAAACAAAATGTACAATCAGACAACCAAATAACACACAAGATCTCTTTAACAATCAGGATATATCAACCGGAAAAAAATAAGTTAGAAATAGCTTCCCAACATGAGCTGTAAATCTACCTTAATATAAACGTAATTTCTCTCAGCATAGCTCAATTAAACATTTCTCTTACACGCAGTCATGAAATATTTTTAAGTTGATAAGTAGAACGCAACCCCTCTTGGGCGTTTACACTGACCAAACACTTGATTAACCATTATTCTTTTCTTGTTTTATTATAACAATATTATTCATTATAACTATTATTCATTGATTATGTCAGATCGACAGATTCAAATTAATTAAAAAACAGATAATGACTATTTTGATATATTTTGTTAGTAATTCTTTCTAAAAGCCTAACAAATGTTATGAAAAGCTTCCGAAATTTTTTATCTGCCCATAAGCTATTTTTTTCCCAGCTCAATGTGTTCAAAAGCCTAATTGGTTGGAAACCTGCCTAATTTGGCAACACTGACTACACTTTTGCTATTTGTTTGTTCGTTTTAAAGTGTGCCCCCCTAAAAAAATGGAATGCCCCCCCTGTAATTTGTTTCTGCAGCCGGGTATGGTATGAGCCGTTTTTAAATGTGCTTTATAAATACATTTGAGTTGAGTTCAATAACAAAACATTATTTTGATCTCAAAGATATTTTTATAATAAATCAATGAAGTATTAGAAAGATGTAAGAAGATTTTTTTATCGTGGGAAGTAAAGGGCAGCCATATAAATGCACTGTGGGGGTGTAGCTTATTCATTCAGGGTTGATAGCAGATAAAGCTTGCATGCTGAGGGTCTGATTGTACAGAATGAAAACAAAATGTACTTTGAGGTTGTTAGCTTGAAGCACAACTAAGTCTACTGTAAAAACACTAAGCCTGAAGTCACGCTGACCTTTCAATCATGGTACCATTTTGGATCATCCACACGTCACAATAGGTCCTGGCCACCAACATGGTAGCAATGAGGAGTAGGTAAGCGGTCTGTGGTGAAGAAATAGGAGAACAGTGAGCATTCATAACATACCCAGTTTTTTTTTAGATCCTTTATCTTCCTGACCTTGGCTCAGGTAAGATCTACCTAAGCTTTCAGATAAGCAGAATGTTATGAAGCTAAGGTTTCTGGGTCAAAGGCCTTTGCTATCTGTACAGCCATGAGAACATTTTGTCAAGTTCAATCGAGTCAAATTCTTTAATGGTGATTTTGTTGTTAGTTGTATCTTTTTGTCCTGTTATTATATCCAGGTAAAGAAAATTATGTTAAATCTCATATTACGGAAGGAATCCAACTGAATATTAAGCACAAGTAGTTAGAAAGCCATAAGAGAAAACGGAGCAATCTACAATAATCACACTGACTGATGGAACTTTTCTTCTTCATCTGTAAACACCCCCCACCCTCACCCCCAAATTGACGACTTGAAATAATATTTGTTATTCCGGGAGGAAACCACTTTAGAAAAATATGTCCTCATTTCAGGTTCCAGGTACTTATTACTGGCGTAACGACGACTGGCACACCCTGATAGGAAAGCATTTTGTCTTGGTTATTTGCATTAACCCATTTTATTACACTATGTGAATATGTTTCACTAATATAGCATCATTTAATGAAACATACCTCCATGGAGAAAAATCGTGGCACCATGATGCGAAGAATTCGAAGGATTCGGAAAAAAAAAAACGTATCCACTGCTGCTTTGTCTTTTTTTCCATCTTTCTGCATTAAGACAAAAGAAAGGATATTTAGTGGTAACAAAAATTATTCTTTTCCATTCATACAACTGCTAGGAGAAGTGTGGGCTGCTATATTGGAGGTTGTTCAGTAAATTGGTTCAGTTTGTTCCCACAAAAATGAAATCACTGAGAAACTGCTTTACCAGCTTGATTTCTGGCTTTCCTGCCATCCCAGTTACTACTTTATGGTGCCTCTGGCATTTGTAGCAGCTAGATTTCTTCCCTGATGATTCTTTAACTAGGTTCTAACATTTACTGTTTAGATGGAGCCTTGTAATGCACCTGTTATTCGAGTTTTCACCACAAACCTCCAGGTGGATTTGGGATCTGGGTTGTTTGCTGGTCATTGTCATTATGTTGTGTAAGGAGCACAGTGAATTAACATGTCTTTGTCCACATATAAGGCGTTATAAGGCGCAGTAAATATTCTTCCCAAGTGTGGAATATCCTACAGCCATTTCTTTTCCAGCAGGCTCCCACCGCACACCTGTCAGTGAGAACAGAGAAGGACGGTGATGCCGCGCGTCCTTGCGACCACCTACTTGGAGTAGCTCAGTGTATCAAGCTCTGTGTCATATAAACATTTGCTGTAAAGACTTCTTGCCGCTAAGAAGTTTATAGTGTGACAAGTATAAGTACCTGTATGCGCAGTAAGCATAACTTTAATCATATTTATGGCGCACCGGATTGTAAGGTGCAACATCAATTTTTGAGAAGATTTAATGATTTTAACTGTCTTATATTCCCAAAAATACGATATTTGTTCTTTCCCCAGTAGCAATACCATGCTTAGAAGTGACTACACCTACCCATTTTCCATTAGGATTGCACCACAAACACTCCAGCATTGTATTACAGGTGAGTCCAGAGGAATGAGTCATCAGTGACTTCAACTTTTAGCCTATCATCCACCTCCATGACAGCTCTTTCCATCCTTCAGCAGATGTCTTTAAAGCTCACTCGCAAACAGAAACTACAGTATTATTCTGTCTTTTTATTTGTGTTGTTCCAGTTTTTCTATTTTCAGTATTACTGTCTTTGCTACAAAGTAAAACAAGTGACTGAGCAGTAATAAATATTTTAGCCAGTAAAACATTGCTGAGGCTTACCTCTGTGCTCACTACAAGTTGGGAGGTTCCTTTGAGACTGGCAAGAGAAAAAGACATAAGAAATCATACACTTTTCCAAAAACGATTACCATTCTTTCATGGTCCCATATTAGAATGTAGCCTTTAAGAGAGGCACCATAATCCACGAGGGATCTCCATAATCTAGTCACTTCCAGACAGAGTCTGAACACTCAGGGGAAGAAGAGTCCATCACAGAGGCAGATAGTTCAGAATGCTGCTGGGTGCCAGATGGGTGGATAAGGTTTGTTTATGAATTTTTAAGACAGGGGAACAGAGGAGCCGTTTCAATTATCATAGGATTGCACTTCATTGCCTCCATGGGAAAGTCTACTCTAGAGTGTCAAAAAGGAGGCTCCAACCAATAGTCAAACCTCTTTTTCAGGAGGACCAGTGTGGGTTTTGTCCTGGTCATGGAACAGTGGCCCAGAGGTTTAAATTCAGACACTTGCTGAAGGGCAGACGGGAGTTTGGTTGTCTTGTCTGTGTGTGTCTGGATTCTAGGACCCAAGTTGTACTGGCTGAGCTTTCAACATTTTGATCCTAGAACTTTTTAGCTGCAGATTTATCCTTGTAATTAAAAAAATAATTGCATTATTTGCTAATTTGCATTTTCCCCTTTATTTCTATTATTCGTAAAATAATCTTAAGTAATTATGCAAAAAATCGTCAAATATTGTCAATTTTTTATCTGATTACTCGATTAATCATCAGAATAATCAATAGAGTAATCGATTATGAAAATAATCATTTATGGCAGCTCTAGTTCCCTCTGGGTTGGGGTTAGTGTATGTCTTAAGAGATGGATATATAGATTTTGGCTTTGTCTGTAATAGTGCCGGGCCTCCTCCGCTGTCATGGTGATGAAAGAGCAGAGCCAGAAACCAAACCTACTAACTTACTTCACTCCAACGCTCACTTACAGTCATTAGATATGGTTCAAGATCCTGGATACAAGCTGCTGAAATAAGCACTGTCTGTAGGATGGCTGGGTTCACTTAGAGATAAGATGAGGACCTCTGCTATCCAGAAGGCGCTTGCAGTCAAGCTATTGCTCCTCTCTATCAACAAGAGTCAGTTGAGGTGGTATGGGAATTTATTGGGATGCCTCCAGGACACCTCCCTTTGGAGGTTTTTGCAGAGTTCCTCAGAACGAGCTGAAAGTGTTTCCAGGGAGAAAAGTATTTGGGTTTTCATGTGTCTTCAAAACGTATCCAGTGAACCGATTTTATACCTTTTTTCCCCACTTAGCTGTGCTATCATAACATATAAGAATTAACTTCTGTGGTATTTCTGTTTTGGACCCATCAGATCACTAAAGGAAAAGAAGCTATTCTAATGTTTTTTGGCTCATATTGTGGAATGTACACATTTATATTTCAGCAGATACAGTGGTCTAACAGCTCGCTGCTTATGGATTCCCTGAAATAGGCTGTGATCTAAGTTTTGAAAAGGGTATCCCAAAAATTTTTAATTTCCTAGTTAAACTCCCAGGGTTCTCTAACTTAATATTAACATTATTCATGGTACTTCCAGGGAGACTGACTGAGATTTCCATTCAACTCCATCAATCATTTAGTTTAGGCCAGTTCTCTTACGCTTTACTAATGTGAAGTACACACAGCTTTTTGATGTGATGCAACTGCTGGGAAAAAAATTATGTCTATTTGATTTAAAGCCACAGAAAAAGACTAAATAATACCCTGCAGAAAGAAGGCAAAAGTGAATTTTTACCTATTGAAAAGTTACCTGAACATACAGTTCTACAATTCGAAGGAAATTCGCATTAGCGCATTTCTAAAACTTCCGAGATTATTCGGATCTTATTATCAGATTCATTTGTAGGCCAAAATGTAAAAAGAGAACATGAATAGGCAGCTACGCAGTAAGCTCGTCTCTCCTACAGCTAAGCCAAACACCACCTCAGATCAAGCCCCGCTGAGCAGCAGAACATCCAATCTGGTTCCATGTTCCTACCCAACGATCACAGATCCGTTTTGCAGTTAGACTTCTAATGAGGTCAGAGTGAACCTGCAGACGAGCGCTGCACTGAGACACTTGCGATAAAAGCTCTAACCAGGCTAGGTCCGCCGTTCAATAAAGCGCTTACACGGTGTATTGGCACAGATTCTCTTTTTGCTGGGTTATATGGGTCACAACCTGCGCGGAAAGGTTCCTGACCCGATTGAACAGGTTGAACTGAGGAACGTCTCGGCAGCCTGTCGCTGTCTCTTGTTACGCCAGCATGAACAATCAGAGAAAGAACCACTGACCTGTGTTTTCTGCGCGTTTGACTTCTGTGCCTTAACAGGTAGAGCAGCAACAAGCCACCACATGCTAAGCAGGAGTTTTTCGCAGTTAGATATTTACTGAAAGCCGCCATGTTTGCAACACCAACCGGTTTGGTTCGTTTCAGCTGACTACTGCGACCTCATGCCCTTCTTCTTCTTCTTCTTCTTTTCTATTATGGCGGGTCGCAATCAACTTTAAGGTGCATACCGCCACCTACTGTACACGAGTGTGTAGCAACTGTATTCTACATCAGTCATATTCTATTTTTTAATTTTGTGTTATGAAGAAAAATAAATAACGCTTTTCTTATCATACAAATATCCATTATATTTCCATCATTTCCCAATATTCCTTTCAAACTCCATTCTTGATCTGTCTTTCCAACTATTCTTCTCAATTTCTCCCTTTCACGTTCATATGTTTTACAGTTCAATAGTATATGTTCTACATTTTCTTTCTCTCCACATTTTTCGCATTTATCATTATTTTTCTTCCCTATTAAATATAAAGTATCATTTAAATATGTGTGCCCTACTCTCAATCTACTCATTATTATTTCTTCCCTTCTATTTCTCTCCTTAACATTTCTACTAAATATTGACTTCTGTATTTTATATAATTTCCTTCCTTTCTTATCTTCATTCCATCTTTTTTGCCATATTTCCATTTCTTTATTCTTAATAATTGATTTCCCTTCCCCTTTGCCAATAGGTATTTTAATCGTTATTGCCTGATCTAAAGCCCTTTTTGCTAATTTATCTGCCCTTTCATTGCCTTTTACACCTTGATGTGCTGGTACCCAACAGAACCAAACATCAATGCCACCTCTGTATAATCTAAATAAGCTATGTTGAATTTCTAGTACTAGATCTTTCCTATTGTTTCCTTCTCCTTGAATACTTTCTATGACTGCTCTGGAATCTGTGCAAATTACTACTCTGTCTGGTCGCACCTCCTCTACCCACTGCAAACTGATGATAACTGCCACCGTTTCTGCCGTAAATACAGATAGTTGATCAGATAGTCTTTTAGATATGTCAATTTTAAACTCAGATATATAAATTCCTATTCCCACACATCCTTTTGAATTCTTAGAACCATCTGAATATATTTTAACATAATTATAATATGAGTTTCTTAAGTATATATCAGTTTTTACCCCTATTTCTTTTAAATACCAATCGTTTTTCATTTTAAGTAGTTTTATGTCTACATTTACTGCCGGAAATATCCATGGAGGGCTAACGTTAATTGGATTAAATTGAGCTATTTCTTTATCTTCTAATTCATATATTTTAATCCATTTGTTTATGATCCATCCAAATCCATTACTATGGAACTTTGAATATTCCCAACAATATTTTAATATTGTTGCATTTACATTTTCATCTTTTTTACTTTTTATTTTCATCCAGTATGTCAAAGCTAATTTTATTCTTCTTATTTCTAGTGGAATCTCTCCAGTCTCTACTAGAAGGGCATTAATAGGTGTCGATTTTACTGCTCCTGTACATATACGTAAAGCCCTATTCTGTAAAGTATCTATTTTTTGTAATGTTGTTTTAGCTGCTACTCCATATATAAAACTACCGTAATCTATTGTTGATCTCATGAGAGCCCTATATATGTTTAATAATGACTGTCTATCTGCACCCCAGTTATTTCCAGCCACAGCCTTTAATAGATTTATCACTTTCTTACATTTAGTTTCCAGATTCTTTGTATGCGTTTTCCATGTATATGATTGATCCAACCATATTCCCAAATATTTAAATTCTGCTACCCTTTCCAATGGTTGTTCATATAATGTTATTGTACCTATGTCTAGACCTCATGCCCTGTGGAAGCATTGACATAATATAAGAGTAGACCCCGCATTGACTGTCGCTGCGCAGGAATTACGGCCGCCATCTTGGGGCGGTCGACCTGCTACTCTATCCTGCTGATTCAAGCTGAACACACTAATGATGCCTCAGCACTGTGCGGCTTATTTTTGTTTATCTACGTCAGGGCTCGAAGGATAACTTTTCAAAAGTAATATGAAATTATATTGTTTATATTTTTGATTAGAATGTGATTTTTCTAATATTAGGTAGAGAGATACAGGTCTACACGTCCAAGTCTTTGTGACTTAGTCTGCTCCATGAAGGCATCAGAGCTTTGTTAGACATTAGTGAATAAACAGCATATATATGTATAGATATACACAGTGAACCCTCGCTATATCGCGGTTCACCTTTCATGGTCTCGCTGCTTCACGGATTTGCATTGATGAGCCGTTCATTACAGTTCCCAAACATAATCGGTGGTGGCATGTCGGTTTATAAGAATATTTTTGCCCAGAAGAAAAAAGAGCGACAATAACTACCGATAACTATGTTCTTCTCCGGAAAAAAACACATTTGCACCGCGGGCTTTAGAAGAAAAAAACGCTATAGAGCGGAGTCAGGATGCAGCGACTCAATCAGAAGAGCAGTGAAATACACGAGTCACTATTTGTCCTACTGTACTTTCTATTTTATTTTTTCATAATTTTTCATTTTCTCCCGTTCTAATCCAATGACTCGGGTCGCGGTGGGGCAGTGCTGATAACCGCAATTTGAAGCCTTCAGTTAGTATTGATGATTAAAATGATTATTTTACAGAACAGTAGTTATTTGTAAATAATAAAAAAAACGTTTATAAAAAAAGGTTACTACTTCACGGATTTCGCTTATCACGGGTTCTTTTTGGAACGTATATATGTACATATATATGTGTACATGTACAAATGTGTTTGTTTATATAGTAATAAAAAACTTAAAAATGTATGTGTGGCTGTGTTTTGAAACATACAGACATCCTGTCAGAATATACTATTACTTTTTACCCCACTAAGATTATTTAAACGCACTGGACCATTTGTTATAATAGCTATAGTTTTAAAGTTTTAGGGGGAAAAAACGTGAAAATTAGTTCAATATTCAACGAGTTATAGTTGATTAAAATTGATTCTGTGCTTGGTCAACACATTACACTGAGCTGAGCTGTCGACCGCCCCAAGATGGCGCCCCCAAATCCCGTCAGCGCCCATAGACGAAAGCGGTCGATGCGGGGTCTACTCTTATATTATGTCTATGGCCGTTTCTCAATATGCGTTCTTGAGCGTTGTCACTACCCGATCCGTACCGGTAGCACGATCCGTACCATCAGCTCATTTGCGCGTGCGCGAACATAATAACTTCCGGTAGGAAATATTTTGTTTTTCTTACTTTTTTATTCTTTTGTATTTTTTCGAGGCAGGGGTTTCTTTTTGTATATCTTTGTATTTGCGGCAATACTGCATATTCTAAAAATTAAACAACAGAAATACATAAAAAAAATACATTGTTTTTTGTTTTTTTAATAGCAAAAATGTTTCCCAGTTGTGGTTAGGGAAATAAAAATATATAAACCATTTCTTAAAGTACATAAACCCCCAGCTATAAACACATATAGGAGTACAGAAACGTATTTGATTTTGAATTTTTTTGAAGTTTGAATCATTTATTTGATTTGCATATGCATGTATTTTGTGCTTAATAAATGTATTTTAATAAGGTATGCCTTCGCTTTGTGTGTATTCTTTGTTCTATTCCCTGTTCGTTTTTGTAAAAAAGAAAAATGCGACGAGGTCTTCTCTAGTTTATGATGTGTATACCAGAGGGCGCTAAAATCTCAATCGATAATTTTTAACTTTCTAATAAAATAAATGTTTAGAACAAGATTATTTGTACAACGAAATTCACCGTATAATTAAGGATGAAATATTTTTTCCAGTCCTGCTTGAACAAGCAATAAAACTAACAGAGTGCATTCAGACAATACAGATAAACGTTACGCAATGATATCTTCCCGGACTTCTGAGCATATCCGATGATGACGTCAAGCAATACAATGGAGAGAATTTAAAACGTATCAGTTTCTTTCAGAAAAGTGTTCAATATTTTATTTACGATATAGTTTAGCATTATTTAATGATTTAAGTATAGAAATAAGTATTTTCAGTACCGTAATTACATTATTTTTTTGGCGACCCGGAAGTTATTCTGTTCGCGCGTGCGCAAATGAGCTGATGGTACGGATCGTGCTACCGGTACGGATCGGGTAGTGACAAGCGTTCTTGTGTGCTCGTGTGCTCGTGACACGTCATCAGCCTCAGCCCGAGCACTGTTCCAATACCGAGAACGCCAAATCGAGAACGCGCCGAATTCCCCGGATGTTGTTCTCGCCCCGCCCTCTTTATCGAGCATGCATCAGAGCAGACTTGTGCGTTCTTCAGACTGACCGCTTTCCCAGAATGCACCGCGGCAAGATAATTTTTAGGCTTTTTAGAAATTAAAAATGTTGTTTTAAAAAAATTTGTCAATAAGATTTATTGTGGTGTAGTATATAAATACTTTTGAATGTTAAAGAAATGCTAAAGAACTGTGCGTCTCATGACGTCACAAGTACGCTTCGGTTCCAATACACTATACGTGCTCGCGTTCTTGTGAAGTCCGATCTTCCTGTGTTCTCGCCAAGACCGGACTTGACGAGAACGCGAGTCCGTACTCGCGTTCTCGTGAATTGAGAAACGGCCTATGAGTGGAAGGGGCACATGCGCAGAACTAATTGTTCTTCTTTGCCAGTCGGTACAGATTGCTCCTGAGGCACAAAGCGCCATCTACAGCACTATGAAACAAAGCTAACGTGTGCAACATCATGAGGGTCAGTCCCATAGACACCATATACGTAGACGCCTCGTCGGCGGGTCCTGCCTATGCTGCGGATGCGTCAGAGCGTCCGCCATGTTGAATGTGGCAAATCTGCAGTTAGTCTGAGTCACTTAAACCGTATCAGAGGGAGTTTAATCTCAGAACATACTTTATATTCGTAATATTTTTATTTTTGTAATATTACAAGTTTATTTTCGTATCCCTTTGGCTTCATTCTCCTGACTTTATACTCATAAAGAATAAAAATTATTAAAATAATCTAACCTGGCCCTATTACTCCAGGACTGAAATAGTTCTGAAAACTATGACTATTCTGGAAATGTCCCCCCTTAATTCTCATACTATGACGTTTTTCTCATAATATTACCACTTCTGTCTTTTTTTTACTTTATTGTCATAGGACTTTTTTTCTCATATTAGTAACTTTCTCTTTAATACTCTATAGATAATTCTCTCTCTCTCTCTCTCTCTCTCTCTCTCTCTCTCTCTCTCTCTCTCTATATATATATATATATATATATATATATATATATATATATATATATATGTGTGTGTGTTACCGGCCTCAGACCTAGGGGAAATCTGGACCGACACAAGCGATGCATAGGCAGGATGCACTGTGGATCTGTGAATGATGAGGAACAGACACGTTAATACGTTGTGCCTGGCTCTGCTGGCAACGGTTTATTATTGACTGCAACAATCTTAAACATTCAGTCATTCCATTTAAACACAAATATCAAACTATCCTTGCTTTGAGAATATCACAAAACATCATAACATGGGGATAGTATTCATGTCAAAATACACTGTAATAGTCTTTAACTTCAAAACAACTCACAATACCATTGACCTCTTGGTTTACAATATTGTTAATAACCTGAGTAATACAAACAAATACTCTTGTAAAATAAAGTGCAACATAATAACCCATTACATGTGTCTGTCTCTGAGTGTACATGTCTTTCATTGCAAAATAAGCTTAATGTTCATCAAAATAATAACTTCCCATCACCAAAGACAGTAATAAATCTAATGCCCATTCATACCTTCAGCCATTGGCTCAGATACAAACAGTAAACATAAAACGGACACTATATTCTCTTTCACATGCACATCGGTACATCCCATGTGCTTTCTGTAATCAGGCCGTTAAAGAACTACTAGCGGTAGCCATTATTCGACTCGACAAAACAAACAGATACTTATCAGAACTCGGATCAAGCTCTCTCAAAACGTCACTATAATGTCACAGACAGTTCACATTACTTTCAACATCTTTAAGAATGTTTATTAATAGTTACAAATAGTACCTGTGAATGATGAGGAACAGACACGTTAATACGTTGTGCCTGGCTCTGCTGGCAGCGGTTTATTATTGACTGCGCATGCGCAGGCAGAGACTCGTTTGTTCATTCACTCACAGTAGCGCCCTCTACTGACTAGGTGGTCATCAACACGAGTCAGTTAATGTTAGAAAGTTGTTCTAATCATCTTAAAATAAAATAATATTTTCAAAAATGGGGGTGTCTGTTTTAGTAAAACATTAATTTCTAGACCCACTATATATATACACTACCGTTCAAAAGTTTGGGGTCACCCAAACAATTTTGTGTTTTCCATGAAAAGTCACACTTATTCACCACCATACGTTGTGAAATGAATAGAAAATAGAGTCAAGACATTGACAAGGTTAGAAATAATGATTTGTATTTGAAATAAGATTTTTTTTACATCAAACTCGCTTTCGTCAAAGAATCCTCCATTTGCAGCAATTACAGCATTGCAGACCTTTGGCATTCTAGCTGTTAATTTGTTGAGGTAATCTGGAGAAATTGCACCCCACGCTTCCAGAAGCAGCTCCCACAAGTTGGATTGGTTGGATGGGCACTTCTTGCGTACCATACGGTCAAGCTGCTCCAACAACACCTCAATGGGGTTCAGATCTGGTGACAGCGCTGGCCACTCCATTACCGATAGAATACCAGCTGCCTGCTTCTGCTCTAAATAGTTCTTGCACAATTTGGAGGTGTGTTTAGGGTCATTGTCCTGTTGTAGGATGAAATTGGCTCCAATCAAGCGCTGTCCACTGGGTATGGCATGGCGTTGCAAAATGGAGTGATAGCCTTCCTTATTCAGGATCCCTTTTACCCTGTACAAATCTCCCACCTTACCAGCACCAAAGCAACCCCAGACCATCACATTACCTCCACCATGCTTAACAGATGGCGTCAGGCATTCTTCCAGCATCTTTTCATTTGTTCTGCGTCTCACAAGCGTTCTTCTTTGTGATCCAAACACCTCAAACTTGGATTCATCCGTCCACAACACTTTTTTCCAGTCTTCCTCTGTCCAATGTCTGTGTTCTTTTGCCCATCTTAATCTTTTTCTTTTATTGGCCAGTCTCAGATATGGCTTTTTCTTTGCCACTCTGCTGTGAAGCCCAGAATCCCGCAGCCGCCTCTTCACTGTAGATGTTGACACTGGTGTTTTGCGGGTACTATTTAATGAAGATGCCAGTTGGGGACCTGTGAGGCGTCCGTTTCTCAACCTAGAGACTCTAATGTACTTATCTTCTTGCTCAGTTGTGCAACGCGGCCTCCCACTTCTTTATCTACTCTGGTTAGAGCCTGTTTGTGCTGTCCTCTGAAGGGAGTAGTACACACCGTTGTAGGAAATCTTCAATTTCTTAGCAATTTCTCGCATGGAATAGCCTTCATTTCTAAGAACAAGAATAGACTGTTGAGTTTCAGATGAAAGTTCTCTTTTTCTGGCCATTTTGAGCGTTTAATTGACCCCACAAATGTGATGCTCCAGAAACTCAATCTGCTCAAAGGAAGGTCAGTTTTTTAGCTTCTGTAACGAGCTAAACTGTTTTCAGATGTTTGAACATGATTGCACAAGGGTTTTCTAATCATCAAATAGCCTTCTGAGCCAATGAGCAAACACATTGTACCATTAGAACACTGGAGTGATAGTTGCTGGAAATGGGCCTCTATACACCTATGTAGATATTGCACCAAAAACCAGACATTTGCAGCTAGAATAGTCATTTATCACATTAGCAATGTATAGAGTGTATTTCTTTAAAGTTAAGACTAGTTTAAAGTTATCTTCATTGAAAAGTACGGTGCTTTTCCTTCAAAAATAAGGACATTTCAATGTGACCCCAAACTTTTGAACGGTAGTGTATATATACACACATGTATAGCTGCGTCTCAATTCGGCGGCTGCGTCCTTCGAAGGACCCAGCCTACACAGCCTTAGGAGGACCCAGCCATCGGAGGATGCTCCGGAGGATCCTCAACCGTTGCTAAATGGGACGGTCTAGCCTTTGGAGCACTTCCTGGTTGCAACATGACGTCATCACGTCTACCCCAAGCCCGGGAAAAACAGCGCCAGACGGCAAAAAAATGGATGTGGAAATTTTTATTTAATTTTTTTTTATTTACTTGTTATTGGAGGAGGAGAGTCGGTTTAGACGGCTTCGGCGGCAGCAAAACCGGCGACGGATTTTTCTCAGGCTGGGAGAGCGCAGTGGAGAGGTAACATTTACCTGCTATTATTTTCACCCACAGGGGCCTGCTAATGATCATAATATACCAGTTATTAAACAAACGCTTGTCAGCAGATTGACGAATATGTTTAAATATAAAATTTTATATTTATTTGTAAGACTTGATATAAGCTTATGTTTGTAACTTTAGTAATTTGAATTGAACAGTTAAATGTGTACAAACCCTGTAAATAACTGACTTAAATCACTACTTTCACTATCACTAATGTTGTGTTGAGAAGCCAAACTGTAATATTGAGAAATAAATCATCATTTGTCTAAATTGTTATCCCTTTACTGCCTGATATTATTTGCAATTATATAACGAAAAAATAATACAGGAAAAATAAATCTAAATATAAAAACGAAAAAAAAAAAAAGTTAAACAGTGGATCTAGATGAAGTAAAATAAGTAAAGGCCAGAATTGTTTGGTCACAAATTAGCAACATCAGGCGTTAAGGGGTAACATTCACTAGAATTGTATCAGCTAAAATGAAATTGCTATCATCTAATCCTGTTGTTCTTAATCTTCATGTCTCTATCCAGACAAGGCCGATGTACTGCCGCATCAATTTAAATGTTCCCGTTCTCCAGATATTTTTCAACGATCATGACACCACACCAGATTTTCGGCTGAGCAGAGAGTCTCTGGCGGTGCTGATGGAGCTTCTCTGCCAGGAAAGACGACACGGATGGGGGGCCACAATAGAGACCTTGGTCTTCCTCTTCTGGCTGGGGAGTGGGGCATCCTACAGAGTGGTGGCTCGGGTGTTCGGGATACCTCGCTCCACAGTTCACCGCATCGTCCACCGGGTTACTGAGGAGGTGGTGGCCATCCGCCACCGAGTCATCTGCCTCCCCAAAACTCCAGAAGACCTGGCAGCAGTAACCCAGGGGTTTAAAGGGCTGGCAAGACACAGAGCTTTTCTCAAAGCTGCTGGAGCGATTGACGGCTGCCATGTCAGGATCAAGCCTCCAAGTGGTCCTGATGGTCACTGCTATCGCAACAGGAAACTTTTTTCCTCCATCATCCTGCAGGCAGTTTGTGACCATCAGGGCCGCTTCATCGACACATACGTGGGCTGGCCGTGGTCGGTGCATGACTCCAGAGTGCTCCGGCACAGCCCACTGTACAGGCGGGGCATCTACCCTCCTCCGGGCCACTTCATCTTGGCAGATGGTGGGTACCCGTGTCTCCAACACCCACTCCCCCTCATCACTCCCTTCAAGCGGCCGGTAGAAGGTGTGGGAGCCCAGCGCTTTAACAGCCATCATCCCAAAGGCACGCTCCATCATAGAGCTTGCCTTTGGGATGATGAAGACGAGGTTCAGGGCCATCTTCCTCCAAGCGCTGGAGGTGCACCACACCTTTGTGCCTCAGGTATGTTACTACATGAGAGAATAATTGCTTATTGTTAATTGATAAAAACCTTTAAAGTAATTTATTCAAATCTAATATTAATTGTTTTTTGTCTTCTTTTTTCTACAGGTCATAACGGCATGTGTTGTCCTGCACAACATCTGCCTAGGAGCCGGTGACATCATGGCCCCAGAGGATGAAGTGCAGGATGACATGCCAGAGGATGAGGAGGGGGAGAACGTGTTGGAGGCAGTCAGTGGTGCTCCCTGGCGGGACCAGCTGTCTGCCGAGGTGTCTGCCCTGGAGGAGGTTCTACCCGACCACGATTACATTTAGATGGCAAGTATAATCACTTTTTAGCTGTTCTCATTTAAGGGTTATGAAAACAGTTGTAGTAAAGTAATTTTCTGCGTCTTCTTAAACATTTTTAGGAACATGGCAGCCGTCGATTGGGTCAGCCCTGCAAACCCTGATGGACGATGTGGTGAACAGTGGAGAGAGGCATCCCCCACCCCCCAGATGATGTCCCACTCGCAGTGAGAGGACTCCAAGGTCATCTGTGTGGCATCCCATCCAGTCCAGCAGCACCACCAGGGACTCCTGCTCAGTCAAAATTGTATATATATATACATATATATATATATATATATATATATATATATATATATATGTTCTTTAGTAATATTTATTTTATATCTTCTGTAAATAGTTGTAGTAGTTAATTTTAAAATGTAATGTAAATAGTTAAAATGTTTTTGATAGTTTATTGTAAATACTTGTTTCTCTAAAAATAAATTGATGTTGTCACTGAGAAGTTGTTCTAAGTTTACTTAAATTGTAAAGAAGTGATGAAACAGATAATGTAAAAAGGTTAAAAGATTTTAAGAACACACCGACAACAATAACTTTTATAAACAATTTAATAATTTAATTTAACAATAACAGCAACACAGAACCTGAACTTGTAAAAAAAAAACACCAACAAAAATTAACGTCTGTCCACCATCCTCTCCAATAAATCAAATAATCTGTCCATCCTTTCCCAACTCTCTCTTTCTCTTCTCTCCTCCGCCTCCCTCTGCCATCTGATATCCTCCCTGATTAAATCCACCAACTCGTCACTCCGACTTCTCTTCCTCCTTTCCCTTCTCTCTCCTGGCCTCTCATCCTCATTCTCTTCCTCATTCTCTTCCTCATCTTCCCCCTGATGCTGCTCAGCCTCTGCAGCACCTGGCCCTGGTGTGTCCTCAGGGATGGAGGCAATTAGGACAAGTGGGGCAATAGAGGGCCTCTGTCCTAATACCTCTAGCCTGACATGGTCATACTCAATGCTAGTCAGAATTTGAGTCTGAAACTGCTCCATAGAGCTGTGATTATGGGGCGTGTTTCGAACGAACCCGGAAAAAAAATTCCTCTGCACTCAATTGGATAGACCTACAACCAATAAGAGCAACGGAGTGTGCGCCGTATGTTAAGCGACGCATACCTACTATGTTTACAACATGGTATTCATATCACGACATTGCGAGTTATTTACTAAGTCAGACAGTCAGATGATCTCTTACCATTTGTAAGTTAGATGAACTTCGTCCACGACGATACCCATAACGTTGGCTTGAAAAACATCGGAGCCTAGCATGTCCCTCCACTTGTTGTTCAGCAGCCAGGATTCCGGGCTTCTGAAAAGGAGCTGGCAACGACCGCTGGCTATATCCACCTCGTCGTTCACGCCGAGTTGCATCGCCGTGATGCCTATTTCAGTTGCTTCTTTCACGAAACGAATTCAACCCAAGCGCGCTTTGGTGACGTGGTTGATTACGTTACTGTTGATCATCTGTCCATCATCGTATAAAGCCCGCCCTGACAATTTGATTATATTTGTACGTTGGTGTTTGAACAGGACTTCTTTGAACTTGTGTGACTTTTACATACAAATGCAACATGTATATGGCATTATGCCTCAACTCTTACCTCCATCCGACTGCGGCAGTGTTTTTGGCCCCGGTAAAGACGTGGTCATTTTGCCCACGGAGTTTTATCAACTCCTCTGTATGCTCCCTGCTCCCTAGAACAAAATGACATGTAAAGCATATTTCTGTTATGTCAACAGGCAAAATGACTGTTCTGTATAATTACGCCGGTATTGTTCTTCAAGTGAATTATACTTTAAACCTTATTATACTGTACTGTAAATTAACTATACGTTATTGAGTATTCAAACAAAACGTTTGCAGTATTGACAGCACAGTACAGCTGAACTAATGTTATTTCTTCAGCTGCATTAAGCTTTGACAGTTCTAATCATTTGTAATAAACTGTATGAGAATAAATTGATCGGATTTGTGAGGGACACGGCTATCAGCACAGTTACAATAAAATGTAGGTTAAAATAAAAAATTGTGACATTTTTATGAAAGCTTTTAATGTTGATGAACGTCTCGTATCAACAGATTAGCTCTAAGCTTTAGCTTTAGCTGGTCCTACAAATTCCAGTGGCTCCGTTACGTCATGTATTTTAATAGATGTTCAGTTAAAAAAATAAAAACAAACTACTTACATTTAAAGGTGTACTCAGCACTACTGCCAGCGCTGCTGCTGCTGCTGCTGCTGCTGCTGCTTTCCATTAGTCTTGATGAAAATCCGCCTTCTTTCTTCTTCTTCTTCAACTACTAAAAAAAGAGCGAGCAAAGCACCTCGGGAAATCTTATGGCAGGCGAGGCCACTGAGGATGGTAGCGGTGCATCCTCAGAATTCGGGGAAAAGGAGGACGCATTCGAAGGCTGCATTTTAAAGTCTAACTCTTGGACTGAAAAAAAATCCTATAAACCGTTGAATAACTTCCAGAACAAGGTAAAATTTTAATATTCATGTATCAAAAGTGTTCAAATTAAGTTTAAATATGAAATATCGCGCATTTTTTACACCGATTATGGTATTCCGAATTTGGGTGCTGCCTCCGTTTACGATCGGCCATTTCCGACGTGTGACGTCAGTTCAAGAACACAGAGAATGCGCGAAGCAAACTTGCATAGAAACACACAGGCGTTTACGTTGTGAAACTGGTAAGGCGAACAAGGATAAATATGTTTTTTTTCGGGTATCTTCTTTCACACACCGAATCTGCTGATCCACGTCTTGCTGAGCAAGCGCTTTTAAAAAAAATCGCCGAACTAAGTCCACAATAAAATGCCTTTTAGGTGCGTAGTTGGTGGCTGTAGTGCAGACCGCGGTGAAGTTGGTTTGACATTGGACTTTAAAGTTCCGCGAAGTCAGCGGGATCTAGCTCACGCTTGATCCGGTTGAAGCACTCCGATTTCGGCCAGCGTCTCTCAGCTGCTCCCTTCTCCCATACGCGGTGGGACCGTCAACAAATCTGATTTGATATTTGTTTGTCAAGAGTGAATGTCCAATGTCACACCAACTTCACCGCGGTCTAGTGCAGGACAGAAAGTAGCGCTACATACTTGGCCGAAGGATCAAAAGGTCCGAAAGAAATGGGATAAATTCGTAAAAGAAACGCGAAAGGACTGGATTGCCGGCAGTGACAAGTGTTTTATGCAATTCACACTTCACGAGCGAGGATTTTGAGGGGAACTTACAATGGAGCATGGGCTCTATGTCTTGGGCAGCATTAGACATATAGTCTCCTCAGGTTCACCTTGTTCAAACTCCGTTTCTTCGTAGATACAGTGTTGGGCAAGCTACTTGTCCAGTGTAGTGAGCTAAGCTATCAGTTACTCAACAATAAATTAAGCTTCACTACACAAAAGCTACCACCTATAGAAATATAGCAAGCTAAGTTACACAAATGTGTTAAAAGTAGCTTAACTACATCAGAAGCTACTTTACGTTGTACCAACCTAATGTCAGATCAATTCAAAATGAGTCTGATACACTGGTTAAAACATTTATTAAAGATCAGCCAATGACCTAACACAGTGTAGACAGTGCTTTATGAGCAGCATAATAAAATACAAACTAAAGTAATTACTGCTAGAAATAAAACAAAAAGGTTATTGGCCTAGTACGTGCGGTGGCGTTAATAACGTTTGGTGGCGTTTTTTGCATGTTATATTATCAGGAGGTTGTCTTTTATGTGCTCAGCCACATGATTTAAAGGTGTTTTACCCAATAAGAACACTGCAGCACCAGACACAACCAGGAGGTCCCTGATCGTTGGGGAAAGGCAGAAAGAAGATGCACCATAAGCTTTTTCATATTTCTTTTGTCATTTTAAACGTGAAACTACCAAACCACAAGCCAAGTAGTAGAACTAAATGTTGAAAAGAAATTAAAAGCTAAATAAAATAAACCAGGTCACTTAATAAAGCTGCATTTTCTGTATGCTTTGTATTTATATTCACATGATAATATTTTCAGAATTAATAATAACATTTCTGTTAAAGATTTCATTTATATTCTGCACCAAGGGCATAAGTAGGGAGAACAAGCAGAGTGAGTTTTGTGTAATATCAGACTTTATTATTGAAATAAGCAGGATTTAGACAGGATCAGAAAGGAAGGTGCATCTTCTTTCTGCCTTTCCCCAACGATCAGGGACCTCCTGGTTGTGTCTGGTGGTGCAGTGTTCTTATTGGGTAAAACACCTTTAAATCTAGTGGCTGAGCACATAAAAGACAACCTCCTGATAATATAATATGCAAAAAACGCCACCAAACGTTATTAACGCCACCGCACGTATTTTACGCGATCGCGCGTTTTTTACGTCACCGCGCGTTCTGGCTGGAAACGCGCGGTGACTAAAAAACGCGCGCTCGCGTAAAATACGGGTTGGAACTGCACGTTATTGTAAGGGCGAGTATTTGCCTAATCGGCTTGCCATAAGTTCCACTGCCGTATGCATGCGCATGTTTCGATAGATACAGACAGGAGAGGCAAAGTAGAAGCTCGCGCATGAACATGTCCAACCAACAACTCTGATTGATTGTTCACTCTGAATGTTGTTTCAAAATAGCAAACCTGGTTTCATTTCTTAGTTATGTCCTGGATTTTGTAACGTTTACGGACGCTACGTCGCTACTTGATCAAAAAAATAACGTCACTACAGGAAAGTTACTTGATTCATAAAGCAGCGACGCTACGGTCAAGCTACTGGAAAATGTAGTTTAACTAATAGCTTCGCTACATGTAGCGGCGCTACTGCCCATCACTGCGTAGATATATTCTGTATCGGAGTCGCCAATGCTTGAGGGGGAGTTTGAAGATGTATCAGACATTTTTTTTTTATAATTTTTTTGTACGAGAGTTATTAATAAAATTTAACAAATCGGTAGCGAAAGACGTAGTATTAGCAGGCTGATGCACGGTACTAGTTCTGTTTGTGACGTCACATTCCGGAACTGCCCGAATGCAGAATGTTCGGGCACTTTCGCTTATACAGCAAGTTTTATCGAAATTACTTCCAAACGGCGCACATAAATCATATATAATATACATTTCTTTACTCTGGTGACTATTTGAATGCATCTGCGTAAAAATACATTCAGTCCAAGAGTTAGACTTTAAGCATCCTCAGAATTTTGGCCAAATGGGACAGCCTCCGCGCATCGTTGTGACATCACCGGCCTTAAAATGCGTCCTTCGAAGGACGTAGCCGCCGAATTGAGACACAGCTTATAAGTGTATGTATGTATGTATATATATATAAACGGTTGGTACATTTCCATGCAGCACAGGAATGAGGCATCTTCTCTGATTGACTTCACTACAACAGAACTTAACTTCTTTCTGCCACATACAATATGGCGGTGACGTTGACGTACGAACCCGTGCCCAACAAGGCGTCTACGTATATGATGTCTATGGTCAGTCCTCCTATCAGTTTAGCTTAGGCAGTAATATCCTTTATGAGATGGTTCGGTAACATTCAAATCTAACATTGCATCTCTTTGTTAAGACAAAAGGAAAACTGTCTCTTTTTCTTACTGTGATTTTGTGAGGGTTATTTAATTTAGTTAGATCTATCATCGGTTATCTTCAAGAATTCTCAGTATGCTTTGAGTATCTAAACTTAGGAATGCTGGTAAAACAGTGAAACCCATCATAGTTTTTCATGCACAAAATCACTCCATGTCCAGCTTTCAATAAATTCCTAATACACATAAGCCATCATCTTCTTGAAAATTATATATCTACTCCATTTTATGTAGATCAAATTCAGGATCCAATTTAAGTTACTCCTCCTTACTTTCAAGACCATCCATAACCTTGCCCCTGCTTATTTGTCTGAAATTCTCCATATTCACATCCCCTCTTGCTCTCTTAGGTCTTTCCTCTTCCATTTCTGTATCTGTCCCTTCCATCCGCCTCAAGACCTTTTCTACCCCCAGCTCTGGAATTAACTACCCCCTGACATCAGCAATGTTGACTCCCTCCCCCATTATAAATGTCGCCTGGAAACTTATATTTTTAAAGCTGCCTACTCCAGCCCTCCAGTCATCCTCTGTTGTTCCCATCTGAGCTTTTTAATCTTTAGTACAATCTTTACCGTTAAACTCTTCCTGTAGAGAAAAATGTTGTAACTTGATCTGTTTAAAATATACCATGAAGCCTCATCCTGGACCTTTCTTGGACTCTCATCATATCTGTCTGACGTATTCCAGTTTGTAATAATAAATCTTCTTCGAACTCTAGGGTCACTTGTGGAGTACCACATTGTTTAGTCCTTGGGCCATTTTTCTTTACTATATACACTCACCGGCCACTTTATTAGGTACACCTGTCCAACTGCTCGTTAACACTTAATTTCTAAGCAGCCAATCACATGGCGGCAACTCAGTGCATTTAGGCATGTAGACATGGTCAAGAGAATCTCCTGCAGTTCAAACCGAGCATCAGTATGGGGAAGAAAGGTGATTTGAGTGACTTTGAACGTGGCTTGATTGTTGGTGCCAGAAGGGCTGGTCTGAGTATTTCAGAAACTGCTAATCTACTGGGATTTTCACGCACAACCATCTCTAGGGTTTACAGAGAATGGTCCGAAAAAGAAAAAACATCCAGTGAGCGGCAGTTCTGTGGGCGGAAATGCCTTGTTGATGCCAGAGGTCAGAGGAGAATGGCCAGACTGGTTCGAGCTGATAGAAGGGCAACAGTGACTCAAATAACCACCCGTTACAACCAAGGTGGGCAGAAGAGCATCTCTGAACGCACAGTACGTCGAACTTTGAGGCAGATGGGCTACAGCAGCAGAAGACCACATCGGGTGCCACTCCTTTCAGCTAAGAACAGGAAACTGAGGCTACAATTTGCACAAGCTCATCGAAATTGGACAATAGAAGATTGGAAAAACGTTGCCTGTTCTGATGAGTCTCGATTTCTGCTGCGACAGTCGGATGGTAGGGTCAGAATTTGGCGTCTACAACATGAAAGCATGGACCCATCCTGCCTTGTATCAACGGTTCAGGCTGGTGGTGGTGGTGTCATGGTGTGGGGAATATTTTCTTGGCACTCTTTGGGCCCCTTGGTACCAATTGAGCATCGTTGCAACGCCACAGCCTACCTGAGTATTCTTGCTGACCATGTCCATCCCTTTATGACCACAATGTACCCAACCCATGATGGCTACTTTCAGCAGGATAATGCGCCATGTCATAAAGCTGGAATCATCTCAGACTGGTTTCTTGAACATGACAATGAGTTCGCTGTACTCCTCCGCAGTCACCAGATCTCAATCCAATAGAGCATCTTTGGGATGTGGTGGAACGGGAGATTCGCATCATGGATGTGCAGCCGACAAATCTGCGGCAACTGTGTGATGCCATCATGTCAATATGGACCAAACTCCCTGAGGAATGCTTCCCGCACCTTGTTGAATCTATGCCACGAAGAATTGAGGCAGTTCTGAAGGCAAAAGGGGGTCCAACCCGTTACTAGCATGGGGTACCTAATAAAGTGGCCGGTGAGTGTAAATGCTTCCAATTGGTAAAATTATCAGATAGCATGGGATTAATTTCCACTGTTATGCTGATGACACCCAGCTATATTTATCCACAAATCCTGAAGAGTCCAAAAAATTACTTTGACTACAGGCATGTCTTGATGACATCAAAACCTGGATGACTTTAAGTTTTCTGCTTTTAAATTTTGACAAGACTAAAGTTGTAATCTTTGGACCGGAGTCCTCAAAAAATAAACTTCTTAATCAATCACCTAACTGGGTGAAATTAAATTGGCAACTGGAAATAAAGTAAAAAAAAAGTGTTATTTTTGACCAAGACATATCATTTAAATCCCATATTAAACAGGTTTCCAGGGTTACCTTTTTTCACCTCCGGAATATTGCCAAAATGAGATCCAGGAGTGATACTGTAAAACAAGTCCATGCATTTGTTACCTCATGGCTAGACTATTGTAATTCTTTATCAACAGGAAGTCCACAAATACAGTTCAGACACCTTCAGCAGATCCAAAATGCTGCAGCAAGAGTTCTGATGAAAATCAACAAGAGGGATCATATTTCTCCAATTTTAGCTTCCCTTCATTGGCTTCCCGTTAAATCAAGAATATAATTTAAAATTCTCCTTCTCACATATAAAGCCCTTAATAATCAAGCTCCATCATATATCAGAGCTTTGATTACCCGGTATGTTCCTAACAGAGCACTTCGCTCTCAGACTGCAGGTCTACTGGTGGTTCCTAGAGTCTCTAAAAGTAGAATGGGAGGCAGATCCTTTAGTTATCAGGCTCCTCTCCTGTGCAACCAACTCCCAATTTTGGTCCGTGAGGCAGACACCCTGTCTATTTTAAGACTAGGCTTAAAACTTTCCTTTTTGACGAAGCTTATAGTTAGAGTAACTTTTGTTAATTCAATTCAATTCAATTTTATTTATATAGCGCCAATTCATGAAACATGTTATCTCGAGGCACTTTACAAAGTCAAAATCAATCAGATTATACAGATTGGTCAAAAATTTCCTATATAAGGGAACCAGTTGAGTGCTTCAAAGTAGCGTAGAGCTACAGGGAGAGTCGTCTGCATTGTCCATGGCTTTGCAACAATCCCTCATACTGAGCAAGCATGAAGCGACAGTGGAAAGAAAAACCACCCATTAGCGGGAAGGAAAAACCTCCAGGAGAACCGGGCTCAGTATGAACGGTCATCTGCCTCGACCGACTGGGGGTTACAGAAGACAGAGCAGAGACACAACAAGAGAGACAAACAAGCACAGAAGGAAACATTGATCCAGTAATCTGTTCGTTACCCCGAGCTATCTCTGTAATTATGCTGCTATAGGCCTAGGCTGCTGTCAGGGTCTGTTTTTCTCACTCTGCTGAGTTCTCCTACTGTTCTCCAATATGCATTACTTGTTGTTATTTCACCTTTTATCTTCTTTTTCTCTGTCATTTTTATTTCTTCATAGTAGGTACACCTGGTCTGGCGTTCTGTTACCTGTGACATCATCCAGGGAAGACAGATCATTAGCATTAGCTATTAGCATATCAGAATCAGAATCAGAAAAACTTTAATAATCCCAGAGGGAAATTACTGTTTCAGTACAACCGCCATCACATACATCAAAAACATTTCAGGGGGAGACGATTTACTGAGGCCATGCTGCCAAGGACACCGCTTACACAGTGCCCACAGGGCGCTGCCATTACTCTGTGGAAAGATAGGGGCCACAAAAAGGAAGGTGGGAGGGAAAAAAACATATTTCAAACTTTACCCTAATACAGAATACCGTTTGAGACATCAAAAACCTCAGGACGAGAAGCACAAATAAGAAGAGACACATATAAGCAGAGGGTTAACATTGGAGACCAGTCGCGTGTAAGTTCATGAGACAAATGTGAGTCAGTAGTGTGTGCTAGTTGTGTGGAGTTTTGTATGTCCATGAACGCCATCAGCAGGCAAGTGTCCTTGATACGTTGGAAAGTCTTTATCACTCAAGCCCTAGCTTGACGCACCCACAGATGTTTGCGGGGGGGGGGGGGGATAGTTCTGTGCCATTCCGCCATAACATCCAGGGGGAGTTTTTAGATAGTGGGAGAGCCTAATTAAAACACACAATTTGTTATGAGAACAAGCCTAACCAACTTTTCTCTCAGCTTTAAAGTCTTTTCATCATCGCTGACTCCACAAATCCAATATTCCAAATTAGTTGGGCTTTTCCGCGTTTTCACTTCGAGATTTTACCCCATCTCGCCTTTGAGTTCAACCACCGTAGCCAGTCTACGGCTCAGCTCATTCAGCTTGTTGTTCTGTTCATTCATTGTCTTAGTGATCACGTCGTAAGCCGCCGGCAGCCTGATCAGGGCCATATTTGCTGCCAGCACTCTCTGAAGTTGCTGATACATCAGAAATCCTCTGAATCCAAAAAGAAGAAATCCCAGTATCATAAATCCAAACATGTATACGTCTTCCACGTCCTCGATGGATAAAATGGAGAGGAACACCGTGGACCATTTCCCCCACGGATCCAAGATGTATCCCGCGAAAAAAGTACCATCGGGACACGCACGCTCCCCCGTTCTCTGCTTTCCAGTTGCAAAAATTTGTTCAATAGCTTTGAGAGACCCACTGACGAGATCCATCATTTCCTGAGCTTCGGTTTCCGAGCTTTCGTTTGCTATGAAGAAATTGCACAAAGACACAAAAACAAAGCAGGAGAGGGGGCCAGGGTGGGTGAAGGAGCTGGAGAGAGAAGGAAAACACGAACGACCTCGAAGAGAGACAGAACGTAGAAAGGATTCCTAGATCTATGTGTACTTCTGTGCTTTTTTGTCTCTCTTTTTTGTGTCTCTGCTCTGTCTTCTCTAACCCCCAGTTGGTCGAGGCAGATGACTTTTCACACTGAGCCTGGTTCTGCCGGAGTTTTTTCCTTCCCCTTAAATGGGAGTTTTCCTCTCCACTGTTGCTTCATGCTTGCTTCCAAGAATTGACTGGGTTTCCTTAGACCACCAATCTGTATAATTTGATTGAGTTTCACTTTGTAAAGTGCCTTGAGATGACATGTATCATGAATTGGCGCTATATAAATAAAATCGAAGTGTATTGTATAAATAATGTTGAGTTGAGAATATTAGTTTTTAAAAAGGGGGGAAATGATTGTTTTGCAAACAGAAGTTCTGCAAAAACAGTTTAAAACATAATGTTTTTTTTCCTGACTTAATAAAATATTGTAGTTGATTATAAAAGGCACAATATGAATGATCAGATTCACATCCAGACAATGAACACACTACCGATTATCATTAATCTATGGGTTTATCAGCGAAGGTCTATAAGAAATTCATCAAGCCTTATGTTCTGACATTTTCCTCTAAGCTGCAACACATGAAGCACACAGGGGTTCACGCTGCGTCTTTGCGCATAATCCAGCTGCTGTTTTCCCCCCTTTCAGGCCCATGCACTTCTAGACTGTTACAGTTTATAACCATTGTCTACACCTTTCACAGCGACAGGTTTGTCATCTCAGTCTCCACTCTGGTGCGTAATTTCACAACCCGAAGGCTGAGTTTGAAATTGTTCTCCAAGCACGTTTTGTTTATGTTCGGAGAGATGGAATGATTCTTTTCAGCTTCGCTTTTAGCCCACTAATAGTCTTAAAGGCGGAATCCTACAGGAAAATAGCACTTTTTATGCATAGCAACCGCAGATTCTGTTAGTATAGATGCAGCTTTTCAAGCTCTGTGCCTCACTGGTTCCGAAGTGACTGTATAAAATAAACACTGTTTTTTGGTAATGTTTGGTACCAGCATAATTTATACTCAACCAATGATGTGTCTAAGCTGAAGAACCCGATGTTACTAGTCCCTTAAAATGCCCCTTAAAAGTGTGCACCTAAATAACATGTAACTTAATTATGCGTTCCTGAATTCAAGCGCAAGGCGACACAATAACCACAGTACATAGCATGAAATACAACTACTAACTCTCCTATTGATTTTAAGTGAGGCATTTTGTTACTGAACATTAAACAGTGGTTCATGTTTTGAAGACTGGCCGCTGATAAAAGCCCCTGGCTCCGGGGGAAGAGAGGGGAGAGGAGAAGCAAGAGCATTGAGGCACAGAAACCTATACTGTATGTATCACGATTTGTCTACGGATGAACTCAGAACCACACACACGGGACTAAAAATTGAGAGTCTTTATTGAAAGATTGATGGATGGTGGATGATGTGATCGGTGAGGCAGGTTTGCACAGGAACCGGAGTGTAGTTGATGGCAGGAGCTGACGGCCCGGAGCCAGAGTTCATGGAGCCAGAGACAGGCAGCAGTGTCCACAGCTTGGCAGAGAATAGACTAGTCAGGGGAGCAGCAGTGTCCACAGCTTCTCAGAGGTATGCAGCAGTGTTCACAGCTTCTCAGAGGCAGGTAACGGTGTCCACAGCTTCTCAGAGGTAGGGAGCAGTGTTCACAGCTTCTCAGAGGCAGGTAACGGTGTCCACAGCTTCTCAGAGACGGGTAGCAGTGTTCACGGTTTCTCAGAGGCAGGTAGCAGTGTCCATGGCTTTTCAGAGACGACTGGCAGGACTAACCTTAAACGAAAAAACAGAAGGCAGGGTTCCAAAGGCACACAGATGACTGGCATGGAGAGGGTGTTGAATGATGACGGACCAGCGAGGAAATGAGAACAGAGGGAGGTTTAAATAGGGGAACTAACAGGTGGAAAGAGTCTGACTGATTGATTAGTAAATAGCTAACAGGTGCGACTGACTGCAGAGGGAGTGAAGTGAAGGCTGAGTGAGAAGGGATGATGAAACTGAAAACTAACAATAAATAAAGTCAAAAACATAACTAAAAATCCAAACGAGGAAGAAAAATGAGAACTAATGGAAAGCAGGAGCCAAAGCAAAAACTAACCAATGACATTACCCCCCCCTCAAGGCCGGTCTCCGGACGGCCAAAAAAAACAAAAACATAATAGTGACCATACCAGGGTTTGTGGAGGGAAGGCAGGATGGCGGGCTAGAAACAAACAAAAGCTACCCATCCAGGGCGAACCAAAACAAAAGAGCATCTAACAGATGCTGGCCGAACAACAAGGGCAAATCAGGCAAGATTGGCGACCAACGCCACCGGGCAAAACGGGCAAGATTGGCGACCAATGCCAAAGGACAAAACGGGCAAGATTGGCGACTAACGCCACAGAGCAAACAGGCAAGATAGGCGACTAATGCCACAGAGCAAACAGGCAAGATAGACGACTAACGCCACAGAGCAAACAGGCAAGATAGGCGACTAACGCCACAGAGCAAATAGGCGTACGACAATGCCAAAGGGAAGAACAGGCGTACGACAATGCCTGAGGGAAGAGGATGCCGGGGCGTGAGGGAAACGCCGGGACGTGAGGGAAAAGGACGCCGGGGCGTGAGGGAAACGCCGGGGCGCGAGGGAAGAGAACGCCGGGCGTGAGGGAAACGCCGGGGCACGAGAGGGAAGGGACAGGCGTACGACAACGGCAGAGGAAAGGGACAGGCGTACGACAACGGCAGAGGAAAGGGACAAGCGTACGACAACGGCAGAGGAAAGGGACAGGCGTACGACAACGGCAGAGGAAAGGGACAGGCGTACGACAACGGCAGAGGAAAGGGACAGGCGTGCGACAACGGCAGAGGAAAGGGACAGGCGTACGACAACGCCAGAGGAAAGGGACAGGCATACGACAACGCCAGAGGAAAGGGACAAGCATACGACAACGCCAGAGGAAAGGGACAGGCGTACGACAACGCCAGAGGAAAGGGACAGGCGTACGACAACGCCAGAGGAAAGGGACAGGCGTACAACAACGCCAGAGGAAAGGGACAGGCGTACGACAACGCCAGAGGAAAGGGACAGGCGTACGACAACGCCAGAGGAAAGGGACAGGCATACGATAACGCCAGAGGAAAGAACAGGCGTACGACAACACCAGAGGAAAAGGACAGGCGTACGACAACGCCAGAGGAAAGGGACAGGCATACGACAACGCCAGAGGAAAGAACAGGCGTACGACAACGCCAGAGGGAAGAGGATGCCGGGGCATGAGAGAAACGCCGGGGCGCGAGGGAAGAGAACGCTGGGGCGTGAGGGAAACGCCGGGGCGCGAGGGAAAAGAACGCTGGGGCGTGAGGGAAACGCAGGGGCGTCTAACAAGCCAGGAAATACAAAGTCAAGTACCAGGAGACAGAGGGCGTTCTAACACGCCAGGGAAACGAGAAATAAAAATACTAGGAGACAGAGGACGTTCTAACACGCCAGGGAACCGAGAAATACAAATACTAGGAGACAGAGGGCTTTCTAACACGCCAGGGAACCGAGAAATACAAATACTAGGAGACAGAGGGCGTTCTAACACGCCAGGGAACCGAGAAAGCTAAATACTAAGATACGGAGGGCGTCCTAACACGCCGGAGGATAGAAAAATCCCAAATTCCTGGGGAACGAAGGGCGTCATATCACGCCGGGGGGACCGAAGAATTCGGAGGCCAAAACATAATTAATTAATTAAACTAAATAGTTCTAAAACTGAGGTATTCTAAATAATTCAAAACTAAGGCAGAGCTCAGACAGAAAATAAACAACAAGCGCTGGCCTTAAGGGCGCAGGCAAAAACGGCTGCTAAGCCACAAAGAGTCCTCGAGGAGGTTGACCAGGCTGAGGCAGGCGGCGGAGCAGCATCCCCGTCTAAAACCTCGAGTAGGGCGGCCCCGATGAGGCAGAGCCAGGCGGCCCGGAGCCCGCAGTCGGCGGCTCCAGCCGAACAGGAAAGTCAGAGGTGGGCGCCGTGGTGGACGGCCCCGACGAGGCAAAGTCGAGCGGCTCGGAGTCCGCAGTCTGCGGCTCCGGCCGAACAGGAAAGTCAGAGGCGGGCGCCGTGGTGGACGGCCCCGACGAGGCAAAGTCGAGCAGCTCGGAGTCCGCAGTCTGCGGCCGAACAGGAGAACCAGAGGCGGGCGCCGTGGTGGACGGCCCTGACAAGAAAGAGTCCGGATGCCCGGGGACCGCAATCTGCAGCTCCGGCCCAACAGGAAAGTCAGAGGGGAGCATTGTGGAGGACGACCCCGGCAAGGCTGAGCCAGAAGGTGCAGAGGCCGCAATCTGCGGCTCCGGCCAAACAAAAAAGTCTGAGGCAGGCGTCGAGGAGGACGACCCCGGCCAGAAGAACAGGGAGCGGGAGTAACATCACCTGAGGACCCGAACTGCTGCGAAGAAACTCCCTTGGTGACTTCGGGTTGACGCGGAGCAACTCCCTCGGCGACTTCAGACTGACGCGGAGCAACTCCCTCGGCGACTTCAGACTGATGCGGAGCAACTCCCTCGGCGACTTCAGACTGATGCGGAGCAACTTCCTCGGTGACTTCAGGCTGACGCGGAGCAACTCCCTTGGCGACTTCAGACTGACGCGGAGCAACCCCCTCGGCGACTTCTGACTGACGTGGAGTAAATCCCTCAGCGGCCCCGGGCAGGGGCGGAACAAATCCCTCGACAGCCTTGGACGGAACTATTGCCTCGGCGGCCTTGGACAGAGGAGACGGAGCAAATCCCTCGGCGGCCTCGGACGGAACTATTTGCTCGGCGGCCTTGGACAGAGGAGACGGAGCAAATCCCTCGGCGGCCTCGGACGGAACTATTTCCTCGGCGGCCTTGGACAGAGGAGACGGAGCAAATCCTCTGATTGATTAGTAAATAGCTAACAGGTGCGACTGACTGCAGAGGGAGTGAAGTGAAGGCTGAGTGAGAAGGGATGATGAAACTGAAACCTAACAATAAATAAAGTTAAAAACATAACTAAAAATCCAAACGAGGAAGGAAAATGAGAACTAATGGAAAACAGGAGCCAAAGCAAAAACTAAACCATGACTATATGTAGTTCAAAAAATGCAGAATTTATAAAAACGAAACTTATAAACAGACTAAGTGACGTTTTAGATGGCATCTGGTCAGCAGAATTGTTTTCTGCTCCAGCATGCTGCCATGACTGGTTCTGAAAGCTGGCTTTATCTGGCAGCCACTCTCCCCCCATATCTCTCACTTGCGTATGCTGTACCGGCTTACTTTCACCACTGGTTAAGACCAAAATTATTTATAACTGTGATCGTTCTTCCCGCTGCTCTGTTAACACAAACTGCAGCAGGAATATATTACTAATGGCCATAAGCTATGAAAGAATCCGAAACAGCTCAGCAGAAGGCAGGGTTTAGACTGAGCTCTAGATGGACAGTTCTGTGAACGGATCATCCACAGCCCCTATAACCCACTGTTATTTTTATGCGTGAGAAATGTCATATGTGGCGTGTATGCGTGTCAAGTCAGGGAAATGCATGTGTCACACGGTCATTGCGTGAGAGTTGATTGCTCTGGTGAGAACTAACACTTCTCCAACCACCGAAGTAGTTCCCACTCAACCACAGATTACTATGGGGTGCCCCCAGGGACATATATCAAAATTAACTTCCATATACACATCTCAAATTAAACTCTTCCATATAATATAGTGAAAACCGTGCATAGACACTAGTGAAAAGCTCTCACATAAACTAGTGAAAACATTTACCTCTTATATAACCTACTCAAACGTTCTCATACAAAGTAGTGAGAACTGTTCATATAAACTGGTGAAAAGCTTTACCTTTCATATACACTACTGAAAAGCTTTCATAAACACTACTGAAAAGCTTTCATACACACTACTGAAAAGCTTTCATACACACTACTAAAAAAGCTTTCATACACACTACTAAAAAAGCTTTTATATACACTACTGAAAAGCTTTCATACACACTACTGAAAAGCTTTCATATACACTACTGAAAAGCTTTCATATACACTACTGAAAAAGCTTTTATATACACCACTAAAAAGCTTTCATACACACTACTAAAAAAGCTTTTATATACACTACTAAAAAAGCTTTCATACACACTACTGAAAACCTTTCACACACACTACTGAAAAGCTCTCACACACACTACTGAAAAGCTACGGATTTCAGTTGAAACGGAAGGCATTTCAGTGAAACAGGAAGGAATGTCATTAACCCGGAAGTTATTATAAACAGAGGTCATTCCTGTTAGCTCCGTACATTTTGTGCAATCTCCGGCCGATATTTTATCAAATAAAAGTATTGATTACTGTTGAGTAGTGATGGGCCCGGCAACACCGATGCGGCGACGCATGCGTCGAGCTCATAGAGCAAAACCCGTGTCGATGCGCGTATCGCTATGGGAAAGTCACGTGATCGATACAGGAACTGTTTCGAACTGACTGACGCGCCAAACTGTGTTTATAAGCAGTGTTCTGTTCCCTCTAAGCTGCGAGCGTGTGCATTCACGCATCTGGATTCAGCACGCACAGCAAAGCTATGCTGCGCAGTAAATAAAAGCCAAGCTGAACTGTTCGTTTTTTTTTTTTTTTAACCATTTTACAACTCTGGTGAGATGGTGTTCCGCAGTCTCGCTCTGTGAGCGCCAGGTGCTGATCGGAGCGCACCACTGATGGATTTGGCAGACGCCTTTATGGTTGGGCAGGTTGCGCTGTGCGTCTTTGTTCTGAGTCTTATGTCAGAAAAAACGGCTGATCTACCCTGAGTGGGAAGCTGCTGCTCTGAGTAGTTGTACATCACTCTGTCATACTCAGCGTTTCTTATTTCAAAACAGATGATATAAGTCAGGTAACTAAACACAGCGTCCGATCAACCATGAGTTGAATGTGAAAACGAGCATGAAAAAAAGCCCGATCAATGGAACGCAAATAACGCGATTCTGTCATGAATCAGAGCAGAGGACCCAGAATTCAACTAGACCAGCAGAGGTTCGGTAAAAGAATATTTATTAACAAAATCCAAAAACCAAAAGGGCAGAGAAACAAACAGTCCAGTTGGGCAGGCAGGGCAGGAACAGACAAAAACAGGATGGCTCAGATCACTGGAGACAAAGGGTAAAAAAAATCCAAACGCAAACCAACAAACAGAAACTTGCAGGAGGAGACTCACCCATACTCAAACAGACGACCTGGCACTGATGTCTGGTCTCAACAGTTTATATGGAGGTGGAAGCAGGTGAAACCGGTGAGAGGTGATTGCAGCAGGGGTGGAGTTAGGCAGGTGTGCAGAATAAGTAATTAGACCAGACATCAGTGCTGAGGCTCAAAACAAGAACAGATCAGACAAATCTAAAAAGCTGACAAGACAAGTGGACAGAAACAAACTACACACGATCTAATAAAGAACAAAACAACCCTGAAGTACAAACCTAAAACAGAAAATAAAGCTAAGACTAAAACTGATGACAAAACAGGATAAACTAACAGTAAACAAGAACCTAGACAAGACAAAACTCAAAGCAACCAGAGAACCTAAGGAAGGAGGGCAAAATACCTTAAACATAAACCAGAACAGAACGTGACAGATTCACCATGGCAACGACAGGAAATAAGCTTGGAAATGCGCATGTCCTGCGAGTAGAATTAGAAATCTTTAAAGAAGGCATATGGACAATATTAAACCATAAGAAACAATGCCATTGCTGCTGAAAACCGCAAGAGAAAATTAAGTAATATATAATAATAATAGTAATTGTTGAAAAAGTCAATGCATGCGCAATATGAAAGTTATGTGATGGAGAATTAAAACTGTTTTCTCACACTTCACTAGTTCAACACAAAAGGGTGTGTGTGGAGGGGGGGTGGGCAATCATTACTAAAAGCATTGAACAGTATCAATACAGTTTGGCAACGTGTCGAAACACTTCATGACGCCTCATCGACCCATCACTACTGCTCAGCTACCCGCTGAACACCTCACAGAAGCAGGGGCATTACTCAACTTTATTTTGGCTTCAACGGAGACCCTGTTCCGGATCCTGTCAAATGCTACAACGCTAAACCGCTATTTCAGTAGTGTGTATGAAATCTATTTTAGTAGTGTGTATTAAAGCTTTTCAGTAGTGTATATAAAAGCGTTTCAATAGTGTGTATGAAAGCTTTTCAGTAGTGTATATGAAAGATTTTCAGTAGTGTTTATGAAAGCTTTTCAGTAGTGTATATGAAAGCTTTTCAGTAGTGTATATGAAAGCTTTTCAGTAGTGTATATGAAAGGTAAAGCTTTTCACCAGTTTATATGAACAGTTCTCACAACTTTGTATGAGAACGTTTGAGTAGGTTATATAAGAGGTAAATGTTTTCACTAGTGTATGTGAGAGCTTTTCACTAGTGTTTATGCACGGTTTTCACTATATTATATGGAAGATAAGGTTATTATAGTGGGTGATTTTAACATCCATGTTGACACAGAATGTGATAACCTTAGTGTAGCCTTTAAAACTATCCTAGATTCAATTGGTTTTGCTCAAAATGTGCATAAACCGACGCACTCTTGGCTCCATACTTTAGACCTTGTGCTGACATATGGCATTGATTGTGAAGAATTAACAGTATTTCCTCACAACCCTGTCCTATCTGATCATTTTTTAATAACATTTGAGTTTAATCTAACGGAGTTCTCCACCCCCAAAAGAGGGTTCCATTATAGTAGATCTTTATCGGATAATGCTGTATCAAAACTTAAAGAGTCTGTCCCCTTTTTAATATCCTCCGTATTGCAGAAATGCCCTGTAGATGGCAGCAATGTTGTTTCTTCCAATTCACAAATAGATGTCTTTGTAAACGGTATGACTTTGTCATTGCGTTCTGCATTAGACAATGTAGCTCCCTTGAAAAAGAAGGTGATTATTCACAGGAAGCTGGCTCCTTGGTTTAATTCAGAGCTGCATTCCTTGAAGCACAATGTTAGGAAATTGGAGAGAAAATGGCGCTCTACACACCAAGAGGAATCCTGCCTAATCTGGAGGGACAGTCTATTGTTGTATAACAAGACCATTCGCAGAGTTAGAGCAGCATATTTTTCATCATTAATTGAGGAGAATAAGAATAATCCTAGATTTCTCTTCAATACAGTTGCCAAACTTACCCAGAGCCACAGCTCTGTTGATCCAGCCATCCCCTTAGCTCTTAGCAGTAATGATTTTATGGGATTCTTCATAAATAAAATTGATTCCATTAAAAATAAAATAATTGGCATCCTCCCAAACATGATTACCTCGTCCTCAGTAAGTGAGGCAGCATTGGAGGAATCCTTAGAACCTGCGCAGTGTCTGAACTGTTTAAAAGCAGTAGAGCTTTCTGAGCTATCTAAAATTTTAGCTTCATCTAAACCTTCTACCTGTATGTTAGACCCAATCCCAACCAAGTTGTTTAAGGAGGTATTCCCTCTGATCAGTGGTCCTATTTTAGACATGATTAATCTATCCTTAGTAAATGGATATGTACCACAGGCTTTTAAAGTAGCTGTTATTAAACCTTTACTTAAGAAACCTTCTCTTGATCAAGATGAGCTAGTAAACTACAGACCTATATCTAATCTTCTTTTCTTATCTAAAATTCTTGAGAAAGTAGTTGCTAATCAACTTTGTGAACATTTACAAAGTAATGACCTACTTGAGGAGTTTCAGTCAGGCTTTAGAGCTCATCATAGCACTGAAACAGCTCTGGTGAAGGTCACCAATGATATTCTCATGGCCTCAGATAATGGACTTGTGTCTATACTTGTCCTGTTAGATCTCAGTGCTGCATTTGACACAGTTGATCACAATATTCTCCTACAAAGACTTGAGCATACTGTAGGGATTAAGGGAAAAGCATTAGGCTGGTTTAAATCTTATCTGTCGGACAGATTCCAGTTTGTTCATGTTAATAATAAATCTTCTTCAAACTCTAGGGTCACCTGTGGAGTACCACAGGGTTCAGTCCTTGGACCAATTCTATTTACTATATATATGATTTCGGTTGGCAAAATTATCAGACAGCATGGGATTAATTTCCACTGTTATGCTGATGACACTCAGCTATATTTATCCATAAATCCTGATGAATCCAATCAGTTACTTCGACTGCAGTCATGTCTTGATGACATCAAAAGCTGGATGACTTTAAATTTCCTGCATTTAAATTCTGACAAGACAGAAGTTGTAATCTTTGGGCCAGAGTCCTCAAAAAATAAACTTCTTAATCAATCACTTAATCTGGATGGCATTAACTTGGCCTCTGGTAATAAAGTTAAAAACCTTGGTGTTGTTTTCGACCAAGACATGTCATTTAAATCCCATATTAAACAGGTTTCCAGAGTTTCCTTTATTCACCTCCAGAATATCGCCAAAATTAGAAACATTCTGTCCAGGGGTGATGCTGAAAAACTAGTCCATGCATTTGTTACTTCAAGGCTGGACTATTGTAATTCTTTACTATCAGGAAGTCCACAAAATGCAGTTCGAAGTCTTCAGCTGATCCAAAATGCTGCGGCAAGAGTCCTGATGAAAATCAACAAGAGGGATCATATTTCTCCAATTTTAGCTTCCCTTCATTGGCTTCCTGTTAAATCAAGAATAGAATTTAAAATTCTTCTTCTAACGTATAAAGCCCTTAATAACCAAGCTCCATCATATATCAGAGCTCTGATTACCCCGTATGTTCCTAACAGAGCACTTCGCTCTCAGACTGCAGGTCTGCTGGTGGTTCCTAGAGTCTCTAAAAGTAGAATGGGAGGCAGATCCTTTAGCTATCAGGCTCCTCTCCTGTGGAACCAACTCCCAGTTTTGGTCCGTGAGGCAGACACCCTATCTATTTTTAAGACTAATCTTAAAACTTTCCTTTTTGACAAAGCTTATAGTTAGAGTGGCTCATGTTACCCTGAGCTATCTCTATAGTTGTGCTGTGATAGGCCTAGGCTGCTGGAGGACATCAGGGTCTAATTTTCTCACTCTACTGATTTCTACTGTTCTTCATTCTACGGTTCTCCAGTTTTGCATTGTATTACATTGAAATGACTGTCGTCATTTCAGCTTTTAACTTTTTGCTCTCTCTCTTTTTCTTCATAGTAGGTACACCTGGTCTGGCGTTCTGTTAACTTTGACATCATCCAGAGAAGACGGCTCACCCGTTACTACCATCTAATGTAGAACATTACTAGATCAATGTGTGCTTCTGTGCTTTTTGTCTCTCTTGTTGTGTCTCTGCTCTGTCTTCTGTAACCCCAGTCGGTCGAGGCAGATGACCGTTCATACTGAGCCCGGTTCAGCCGGAGGTTTTTTTTCCCCGTTAATGGGTGGTTTTTCTTCCCACTGTCGCTTCATGCTTGCTCAGTATGAGGGATTGCAGCAAAGCCATGTACAATGCAGACGACTCTCCCTGTGGCTCTACGGTTCCCCAGGAGTGAATGCTGCTTGTCGGGACTTTGATGCAATCAACTGGTTTCCTTATATAGGACATTTTGACCAATCTGTATAATCTGACCCAATCTGTATAATATGATTGAACTTGATTTTGTAAAGTGCCTTGAGATGACATGTTTCATGATTTGGCGCTATATAAATAAAATTGAATTGAATTGAATTGAATTGAAAGAGTTTAATTTAACATGTGTATATGGAAGTTAATTTTGATTTATGTCCCTGGGGGCACCCCATAGTTACAGTTACATCTTGCACAAACAAATGATAAACGAACAGGCATGAAATTTCAAACATAAAATATTTTTTTATCCTTACCAACTTTAAATCTTTTAAAGTTATTTATTGGTGTACTTACTCTTTATTTTTCCCAACTTATTTATTCATTAATTTATTGCCAGTTACAAAACATATGAAAATGAACTCAAACTCCAGGGGGTTACATTTGTAGTTTCCACGGTGTTCACAGAAGAGTGAAGAGAGAAAAAGATAAAAGCTTCAGACACCCATATGATGCATAGCCATTATTTTGTTGGACCTGTGTAGCTACAGTTGGCAGTTTGGTGCTCTTTTCATTTTTTAAAACTACATCCACTTCACCAGCAATGGCATCAACAGTACCACAAACAGTGAACTTTATGTGGAGAAAGTGGGTTGGGTGATACCATGTTTAGGCGGGAGGATGGGGTGGAGGGTTACATAACCAGATAATTCCACATACTTACCCAGCAAATTAGGCACATGGCTCTGCAGCAGTACCTATGTTATGGTAAAGTGAGAAAGTGTCCCTCTGCTCCTCAAATACAGGATGTCCCTTGTTGTCTCTCTAAACCCCTACAGCCTCTGTTTATTCTTCTCAGAGGTAAATTCAATTTAGCTAATTTCCTTCTCAGAAGAGCACATGATACTCTTGTGATTTTAGCCTTTTGAATCCTTTTATGTTCATTTTCCTGACACTCAGTGACTGATTTCAGCCTAAAAAGCTGGTTCAAGTTGGAGCAGAATGCATCTTATCCATTGGGTCCTCACAGCTCTACTGGGAATTGGATCATATGGTTTTTGTTATGGTGGACCTCTTCATGCACAATGCAAAGTGGACTGGTAACGTTTAATTTTTTGCTTAATTTCAATTGGTACTTTTTATATTTAATTTATCTGAAAAATAGAAACGTTCTTTTGTTGATCTTAAAAGAGTGTCTTTAAAATGCTTTTTAAAATATGATAGGTGGCAAGTGTGATGTGTTAGGCAACAAACAATATATTACAGTTACAATGAAATATGTCAGAGATCATGTGTCACATGGAGTAGCAGATAAGCACAATCATTTCCAGAATTAAAAGCCAGTAATATTTTTATTTTTCAACTAAACTCTATAGTGGATAATATCACATCAGATTTTAACACAATAGCCAATGAATGCATTTAATACAGTCAATATCAGTTAACATATATGAGCTTGACAAAGCATTTGCTGAGTAATAAAGTTTGAACATGATTTTTGGCATAATCTGGATTGTGAGTGGATCAAGATGGTTAGTATTTGTGGTGGGCTTTCAGAAGATGAAAATATGGACATAGGATGGTCTGTGGTAGACAATAAGAAAGGAGGAGGAGGGAAGCAGAATAAAAAAGAACAAGAGGAAAGATCTGAAATAAAGATAATAATGACAAAAGATTTCAAGGTTATACTAAGATTTAAAGCAGGACAGGACATGATTGGAGTAAGGCCTATTAGTTTATCGAATGGATTAAATACAGTGATCGGGATGTAGAATTAGCTAAAATTACAAATGGTGTGCAAAAAAGAAGTGCTGGAAAAAAGACTGTTGGAGAAGAAAGAGGAGTAATTTCAGGAATTCTGTAGGAAAAAAACTGGATGAGTTAAAGAAGGTAATAAAAGGAGAAAATATTACAAGCATTAAACAATTACAGGCTTTCAGGAATGAAGAAAAATGGACAGTACATCTGTGTTACTGGAAATCAAAGATAAAGTCCTGCCTGATAAAGTTATGATTGGGTACATGAGCTTTAATGTGAGAGTATGTGTTCCACCACCTCTCACAGGCTACAAATGTCAGAGATATGAGCATATTACAAACGTTTGTAAAGGTAAACAGAGATGTGGCAGGTGTGGGGGTGAGCATTCTTATGGTGAATGTGGGAACAGTCCTGTTAAATGCTGTAACTGTGGAGAAAGTCATACTGGTGCATATGCAGGATGCGTGATAAGGAAACAGGCAGCTGAAGTTCAAAAAATTATAACAGACAAGAGAATTACATATGTGGAAGCAGTGAAAGTGGTGTAAAGTAATGAGACTGGTCTAAAAACTTACGGAAGGAAAAGAGTTGCAGAGAATAGCCAATATAATATTACTTTGGAAAAATTGATTCCATTCCTTCTGTAGAGGTTAGTCTTTAGTTTTGTTGTTTCTTCTTAATTATTCATTTAACCTCTTTACTTGAATGACTGACACAGAGCCTGTTTTACGCATGTGACAACACGGTAAAACTACCGTTTTGCTCCATCAGCCATCATTTTATTTGTTTTCTTCAAGTCAAGTACAATTTCTTCCTGGGCAATATAACAGAATTGCACCCTCTATAGCATATAACAACATTTTCTTCACAAATGTATTTAAATCTGCAATATTAAAAACAACTGTTTTTGTTTTTAACTGATTTATACAAAGCAAGAACACAAAAAACTGATATACAACATAAATCATTCATGGATGTACAAGCATCATAAAATGGCGCTTACAACTTGCATACGTCATAAATTGCTCAGAACATGCCAAAAGGAAAACTGAAAAAATAAACATTATTGTAAAGGCAGCTGCAAAGTTTTTTAATATGAAGTATTTGTCATTGGAAAAAGCCATAATGAACGTAAAGAAGGATCATCTAAAGCTGAGGCTTCTCAAAATATTAAATAATTCTAATAGTACAATGGAATGCCCACAGTCTACTAGCAAATGGGCAGGAATTTAAAGGTTTTATTAATAATTTAAGAACAAAACCAGATATAATATGTATTCAGGAGATATGGCTCAAACCATCATTGCAGTTTAGCATTAATGGGTTAATGCTAAACTGCCATTCATCCTATCTTTACGTGTTACGTAAAGATTACTAGATCTAAAAATTATTGCTGTAGAAGTTTGGACAAATGAGGGAAGAATTAAATCATAAATTAATATAATCCTTACAAGTAGTTAGAAAAATCAAAACTTGAATCAATTCTAGAACACTGGAGCGGGAAAATAGAGTGGTATGGGATCTATGGGAATTCTATGAAAATATTTCTGGAAATTCAAAAGATAATTATTTCCCAATAATAAAAGACAATGGAAATACTATAAGAGATAATAAAAATAAAACTGAGCTAATAACTAAAGTATTTGGAAACATACATAGTACAGAGAATCTGAATAGTAAAGAAAAAAAGAGGATGAGAAGTAACATTATGAAGAAATATTAAATGACAATGAGGATGTTATCAATATGAAGTTTTTATTGATATAATTAAATAAACCATTGAAGAATTCTAGAAAATAGAAAAAATCCTGGAAAAGATCAAATCAGTTATTGCACGTTGAATAATCGTGATGGAAGGAAATATTATTAGAATTATATAATAAGGTGTGGGAAGAGGGAAAACTACCAAATAAGTGGAAAGAAGCCGTTATTATCCCTATTTGTAAACCAGGAAAAGACCCTAACCTAGCAGAAAGCTATTGACCAATATCTCTACAGATTAATGTATTTTTTTAGAGTCTAAGGAAAAGATAAAATCTTATCAATTTGGATTTAGCAAAGGTAGATGTTCCAGATACAAAGCGGTAGATCCCGCTTTGTATCTGGAACATGAAATTAGACGGGCCCAGATTAATAGGGAGAATGTGATAGCAGTTTTTTTTATTAGGGTTCCAAGCCCGCAGTGCAGAAAGAACGGGCTATGCAACGCATAGCCGTTCGTCTGCTCTGTGAGCAGAGAACCCTATGGTTTTTCGTGTGTTTTTTCATTATTTATTCTATTTCCAATTCTCAGTGCAGAAAGAACGGGCTATGCAAGGCATAGGCGTTCGTCTGCACTGCAGTGCAGAGAACCCTATTGTTTTTTGTGTTTTTTCATTATTTATTAGGGTTCCAAGCCCGCAGTGCAGAAAGAACGGGCTATGCAACGCATAGCCGTTCGTCTGCTCTGTGAGCAGAGAACCCTATGGTTTTTCGTGTGTTTTTTCATTATTTATTCTTCTTCCAATTCTCAGTGCAGAAAGAACGGGCTATGCAAGGCATAGGCGTTCGTCTGCACTGCAGTGCAGAGAACCCTATTGTTTTTTGTGTTTTTTCATTATTTATTAGGGTTCCAAGCCCGCAGTGCAGAAAGAACGGGCTATGCAAGGCATAGCCGTTCATCTGCACTGCAGTGCAGAGAACCCTATTGTTTTTTGTGTTTTTTCATTATTTATTAGGGTTCCAAGCCCGCAGTGCAGAAAGAACGGGCTATGCAAGGCATAGCCGTTCATCTGCACTGCAGTGCAGGGAACCCTATTGTTTTTCGTCTGTTTTAAAATAATTTATTAGAGTTCCAAGCCCACAGTGCAGAAAGGACGGGCTATGCAAGGCATAGCCATTCGTCTGCTCTGTGAGAAGAGAACCCTATTGTTTTTCGTGTGTTTTTTTTTTCATTATTTATTAGGGTTCCAAGCCCGCAGTGCAGAAAGAATGGGCTATGCAACGCATAGCCGTTCGTCTGCACTGCAGTGCAGAGAACCCTATTGTTTTTCGTCTGTTTTTAAATTATTTATTAGGGTTCCAAGCCCGCAGCGCAGGCGAACGGCCATGCCGTTCGTCTGCACTGTGTGCAGAGAACCCTATTGTTTTTCGTCTGTTTTTAAATTATTAAGGTTCCAAGCCCGAAGTGCAGAAAGAACAGACTATGCAACGCATAGCTGTTCGTCTGCAATGCAGGGCAGAGAACCCTATTGTTTTTCGTCTGTTTTTAAATTATTTATCATTATTATTATTAATAATTATACTTATCCGCTAAAACGCGTTGTGCGGCCCATGCGGATTTGTAACGAATCGATTGAATCAGGTATCTAAGTACAGAATGTGCACCGCTACTAAGACCCAGAAATTCAGACCCCTCAAAAACAAGGGGACGCTATAACGAAGGACAATGCGTTTCGACCTGTAACGACCAAACTACTGGTCCCACACTCAAAAACGTGTTTATCACTTTGTTTATTAGATGACTCTCCATCATCAAGGGAATTTGCACACCCTCGTTTACTAGCTAGTTTTCGCGCTACATGGCTACAAAGGTTGAACCTTTCTTGTTAAACTCCTCCTACATTTTTTGTGCAATCCGCGCAAAACTCCATATATAACTGTGTAATGGACAAATAAAAAAAGTTATAGAGGCGGATTTTTGAATTTTGACTTTTTCGAAAAATAATGCTAAAATAAAAGATAATTGCTGATTATTCTAAAACCATAACAGATTTTAACATGTCCTTCATAACCCATACTCCAAATAAGATTTTGCACACGTGTCCCGCGTTTGAGGATCGTCCATCACTAGGGGGCGCTGTGATGTCAAGAAATCTACTACGCAAGAATGGCTGATCGGATTTTTACAAAACCTTCTTCATCCCCTTCCAGTTATAGCCCTGAACTAAACTATTAAATATGGTAATGATTGAAACAACTGGGCGGGGCCTATTTCCAAAAGTGTGAAAAAAACCTTGAAAACCTAAAAAAATTACCAAAAATCAATTTTGTGGTGTAACGATCTCAGATTTTCAGGATGTATTCCTTGAATAAGGTGTAAGAATTCTCTCACTGCATGTTTTCAGGTTTTTGAAAGTTGCACACTCTGATTTTTTAAAAGTTTGTAAAATGGAAAAATCAATGTATTTTCCACAAATATTGTTCAATCCCCAAAACAATGGCCTCTATTTGTAAAGCACATGCAGACTAAAGATAGATTTCAGTTTGGTAGAAATCCAGGCGATTTTGACTTATTTACAAGACATTGAAATTCACATGTCAAACACTATAAAGTTTAATAATTTTTTTCTCTATAACGCTTTTTTCAATGGCCATTTAAAATTTCTAGTGGTTAGAGAAAGCACTCTTTGAGATTCACGAATATTTTCAGAATTTTAGAGCAAACCGGTGATTTTCTATGAATTTATTAGGTATTAGGGAAAAACTTACATCAAAGAGAATTTTCAGAAAATGATGTATGCTGACATCTGCTGGTGAAACAAATATTATACAACTGGTTGCCGGATGCAACCAGTAGTTCAGATGAAGAAAGGATAGTTAGGAGTAAACTTGTGAAGAAGGAATTTAAAATAATATTAAAACTTAAGAATGAGCAGGAACAGGATAACATCAGCCCCATTGTGGTGTCAAGATAAATAAAAAAGAAAATTGGAGATGTCGAAATGGTAAAGATTTTGCAAGATTGAAACCTATTGGTAACAAATTAATAAGGCTTTAAATGTGGATAATATCTGTAAAAAAAAACTGTGTTGGAGAAAAAAGTCATGGGAGAAAATAAAAGATTAGAGGAGTGATTTGGATGGGGAGTGGTGGCCTAGTGGTTAGAGCATTGAACTTGGGTCCCAGAGGTTCAACTCCCACAGAATGCCACTCTGGGTCCCTGAGCAAGACCCTTAACCCCCGATTGCTCCCCAGGCGCCACACAGTGGCAGCCCACTGCTCCCCAAGGGGATGGATTAAGATGCAGAAGTGAATTTCTCCATTGTGAGATCAATAAAGTTCAATTATTTATTTATTTATTATTGATTTATGGGATCCCTAGATGAAGATCTTGAGTTACAAGAAAAAATTTTGTAATTGGGGAGGGCAACATAGAGTTACGTATGGAGGATATGAAGAAAGAAGGCGAAGGCTTTATCAATATAGCTAGTCTAACTATTGCCATTGTAACCCATGGTTATTTTGCTGTCAGTATATATATATATATCTATCTATATCTATCTATCTATCTATCTATCTATCTATCTATCTATCTATCTATCTATCTATCTATCTATCTATCTATCTATCTATATCTATATCTATATCTATATATATATATATATATATATATATATACACTACCGTTCAAAAGTTTGGGGTCACCCAAACAATTTTCTGTTTTCCATGAAAAGTCACACTTATTCACCACCATACGTTGTGAAATGAATAGAAAATAGAGTCAAGACATTGACAAGATTAGAAATAATGATTTGTATTTGAAATAAGATTTGTTTTACATCAAACTTTGCTTTCGTAAAAGAATCCTCCATTTGAAGCAATTATAGCATTGCAGACCTTTGGCATTCTAGTTGTTAATTTGTTGAGGTAATCTGGAGAAATTGCACCCCACGCTTCCAGAAGCAGCTCCCACAAGTTGGATTGGTTGGATGGGCACTTCTTGCGTACCATACGGTCAAGCTACTCCCACAACAGCTCAATGGGGTTCAGATCTGGTGACTGCGCTGGCCACTCCATTACCGATAGAATACCAGCTGCCTGCTTCTGCTCTAAATAGTTCTTGCACAATTTGGAGGTGTGTTTAGGGTCATTGTCCTGTTGTAGGATGAAATTGGCTCCAATCAAGCGCTGTCCACTGGGTATGGCATGGCGTTGCAAAATGGAGTGATAGCCTTCCTTATTCAGAATCCCTTTTACCCTGTACAAATCTCCCACCTTACCAGCACCAAAGCAACCCCAGACCATCACATTACCTCCACCATGCTTAACAGATGGCGTCAGGCATTCTTCCAGCATCTTTTCATTTGTTCTGCGTCTCACAAGCGTTCTTCTTTGTGATCCAAACACCTCAAACTTGGATTCATCCGTGCACAACACTTTTTTCCAGTCTTCCTCTGTCCAATGTCTGTGTTCTTTTGCCCATCTTAATCTTTTTCTTTTATTGGCCAGTCTCAGATATGGCTTTTTCTTTGCCACTCTGCCGTGAAGCCCAGAATCCCGCAGCCGCCTTCACTGTAGATGTTGACACTGGTGTTTTGCGGGTACTATTTAATGAAGATGCCAGTTGGGGACCTGTGAAGCGTCTGTTTCTAAAACTAGAGACTCTAATGTACTTATCTTCTTGCTCAGTTGTGCAACGCGGCCTCCCACTTCTTTTTCTACTCTGGTTAGAGCCTGTTTGTGCTGTCCTCTGAAGGGAGTAGTACACACCGTTGTAGGAAATCTTCAATTTCTTAGCAATTTCTCGCATGGAATAGCCTTCATTTCTAAGAACAAGAATAGACTGTCGAGTTTCAGATGAAAGTTCTCTTTTTCTGGCCATTTTGAGCGTTTAATTGACCCCACAAATGTGATGCTCCAGACACTCAATCTGCTCAAAGGAAGGTCAGTTTTGTAGCTTCTGCAACGAGCTAAACTGTTTTCAGATGTGTGAACATGATTGCACAAGGGTTTTCTAATCATCAATTAGCCTTCTGAGCCAATGAGCAAACACATTGTACCATTAGAACACTGGAGTGATAGTTGCTGGAAATGGGTCTCTATACACCTATGTAGATATTGCACCAAAAACCAGACATTTGCAGCTAGAATAGTCATTTACCACATTAGCAATGTATAGAGTGTATTTCTTGCTCACAGCTCCTTCCTGCTCAGAGCTAGCGTGCTTTCTTCACCGCATCTGTCTGCACGGAGCGAGGTAACTTATAAAACATTCACCCTAGGTCGAATGCATTAAATACCTTGTTAAAACTTGATTTTGATTGTTATATATGTATTGTATAGGCACAAGATGTGGGAGTTCAGTTCTGTAACCTGTTAAGCAAGACAACAAAGTGTTTTTTGTTGAAGAATAATCCTGGTGAGTACTTTCTTTAGATGTATAACCAATCAGGATATGATATTTTGTAGAAAATATGATTTTGTTTACTGCTTTGTTAAAGCATTAGCACAGTGGAAACGGGAGAGGAGAAAGAGCACAGGTGGGCCGTTTCTCAATTCACGAGAACGCGAGTCCGGTCTTGGTAAGAACATAGGAAGATCGGAGCTGCGTGAAGCTGACACCCCACCCACAGAAACAACTCAGTTAAATAGACAGAATGGTTAGCGTCTCGTTTGTGCCGTTAAAATTAGCATTGACAGAACTTCATAGTAATATTACTGATTTATCAGTAGAAATATATTATAAAAAGTTACGATTTTTCCAGTGTTGGCCATAACATATGATTTACCGTAGCGCTTTATTTTGAAGCGGCGGGCTGGGATGACGTCATCGTCTGAAATTAAAACTTATAATATCTGCGAAACCAAAGCAGCACAAACGCTAATTTTAACAGTACAAACCTGCCCTAACAAAGCACTAAAAAAAGTAGCCCAGTATGGTCGGATTCAAAGCAAAATCGGGGGATGGTGAACTCTGGATGACCTTTACAAATATTCTTTAATATCTTCAAAACCAAAACAGCACAAACGCTAATTTTAATGGCACAAGCCTGCACAAACAAGGCACTATCCATTACGTCTATTTAACTGAGTTTTTTCTGTGGGTGGGGTGTCAGCTTCATGCAGCTAAAGATCGGACTTGACGAGAACGCGAGCACGCAGCACATATCTCTGTGTATTGGAACAGAAGCGTACTCGTGTACTCGTGACGTCATCACACCCACAGTTCTTTAGCATTTCTTTAACATTCAAAACTATTTATACACTACACCATCATATCTTATTGAAAACATTTTTTTTCAATATTTTTAATTTCTAAATGATGCTATGCAATGCTAGTGGGAAGAGGTTGACCTAAGGAAGTTGATCATCTTCATCATTGTACTCATCACCTCAGCATGTTCATCTGGCAGGGAGGAACAGAGAACTGACTGATGAATGATGCAGTGGTAAGTTAGGAGATCAGTATTATCATTCTTCAGTCTTGTTACAGCTCCCTTTTCTTTCCCTATTATAGCAGGAGCTCCATCTGTGGTGACTATGATCACTTTTTTTGGCTCTACTCCTCTCTTTAATGGCCAGCTAGATGTTTTCTCTTGTTGTACTGGTCTGAAGAGGTGTAATACTAGTAGCTCTTCACAGAATGCTTTCTGCTCTGTGTTATAAAACCTAACATAAACTAACAGCTGAGCATTGTCACACATGTCAATGGGCTCATCCACGGCTAAGCCTTTCGTTTCCCAGCTACTTTTCACGCTACATGGCTACAAAGGTTAAAGTCTAACTCTTGGACTGAAAAAATATCCTGAAAATCGTTGAATAACTTCCAGAACAAGGTAAACTTTGAATAATCATGTATCAAAAGTGTTCAAATTAAGTTTAAATATGAAATATCGCGCATTCTTTACACCGATTATGGTATTCCGCGTTTGAGTGCTGCCTCCATTTACGATCGTCCATTTCCGACGTGTGACGTCAGTTCAAGAACACCGAGAACGTGCGAAGCGAACTTGCATAGAAACAGACAAGCGTTTACGTTGTACAACCGGTAAGGCGAACAAGGATATATATGGATGTTTTCCAGTATCTTCTTTCACACACCAAATCTGCTGATCCACGTCTACTTTGAGCAAGCGCTTTAAAAAAAAATCGCCGAACTAATTACAAGATAAAATGCCTTCTAGGTGCGTAGTTGGTGGCTGTAGTGCAGACCGCGGTGAAGTTCGTCGCTCAGAGCATAGACATTATATAAGAGTAGACCCCGCATTGACTTGCGGCGCAGGAATTACGGCCGCCATCTTGGGGCGGTCAACCTGCTACCCTTTCCTGCTGATTCAAGCCGAACAGACGAATGATGCCTCAGCACTGTGCGGCTTATTTAAGTTTGAATTGACGGACTATTGATGTCAGGGCTCGAGGGATAACTTTTCACAAGTACGATGAACAGATATTGTTTATATTTTTGATTAGAATGTGATTTTTCACATTCGTGGATGAGATACATGGATGCTATAAACCAGGGATGTCAAAGTCAAATACACCGAGGGCCAAAAAACCAAATTTGCTACAAGCCGAGGGCCGGACTGGTTCAATGTTTATTAAAATATATTGAAATTATTGCACATAGCCTATTGAACCAAGACCTAACACAGTGTATATTATTTAATAAATAAATTAATAAAGCAACATTTTCTTGTGGATCTGTCAGTAATTTCAAGTGAAACCATTTTTCAACAGGCAAACAGATAAAAACGAACTTCCTTCAAAGAAAAATCACATGTTCTGTACATTAAAAGAATAAAGCAATATTTATTTATGGCTCTGTCAGTAACCTCAAGGGAAAACATTTTCAACAGGAAAACAGCAAAAAATGTAATTGTTTTAAAAAATATATGTTTCTTAATATCAAGATAAATACATAAATAAAAGTGCATGCATTATAAACTGAAAATGCATTATTGTGCTGCTCCATGATCCTACCATTAACTGCTTTCAAATAGTAAAATAAGAAAAAAAAATCAAATCAGTTGTATTCTTTCTCATGGCTCTGACTCCATTCAATTGAAAATAAAAATGAATAAATAAAATAAAATTGCACATGAACTTGCACATTAATAAGTTATAGCCGATAAAAAATATAAACTGTTGCGCTCCGGTCCAATAGGTCACATGATTCGAATTTTGCCGCTCAGCCAATCAGATCGCTGTATTGTCAGCACGGCGAGTTCAACCAGTTCATCATGGCTGCGCACGTAAAGTGTTGTATGCATCTGTTTCCAGACGAAGAAAGCCCAATAATACCATTTTCTGGTGCCAGTTGGCAGAGATCTTGATGGCAAGGAAAAATACATAGCCCAGTCCATCCATCCATCCATCCATCCATTTTCTAACACGCTTATCCCTGCTGGGTTTGCGAAGGGTGCCGGTGCCTATCTCCAGCTGTGAATGGGCGAGAGGCGGGGTACACCCTGGACAGGTCGCCAGTCCATCGCAGGGCAGAAATAGTCCAGACTTTTGCCCAATTTACAGTGATATCACCAAGACCTGCTGCGCTAGGATAGCACAGGTGACGTCGTGCCAAACGACTTATCCCCGCCAGAATTTGTATCCCCTGCGTCGGGAGCGCATTCAGTTGGAAGAATGAATCCAGTCAACTCCACCTTATTTCCAACCTATTAGGCGTGAGTAAAGGTGATTATCAGTAAGACGGCTCCTGTGTGATGTTTTGATTAGAGAAAAGTTGTTCACACAGGTATGTGCTGCCAAACAGAGAGAGCGTCCGAGCAGCTTGGATGCGCAACTGGGGCATTGTGTCGGGGATGAAACGTTTTTGTTGTGCTTTGCATGTTTGGATTGTTTTTGTTTTAACAATCCAAGCACACCGGGCTGAAGTCGATTGTCTAAGGAGGCGGAGCGCAATTTTTGTGCGCCGCAACTGCTGCGCGCAGGTGTCAACAGAGGCTGATTGAAGCCAAAATAAAAAAAATAGCCTGGATGGAAGGAGAGGGGAGCTGATCCTGCAGGTGACAGAGACAGACACGCTGCCAAGCGAGGGGCAGGTGGGTTCCGCACGCCAGACACAGAATACCAGGAGGTGAGCAGACGGCCCAGGCCTGTAAATAGCGCTCCGTCTCGATCAGAGAGTATCGGCAGGAAATACTATTCTGACAGAGTCTTGGTGCGGGGATGCTGGAGTTTTCCTGCTCCTATCTTTTAGCTATATCGATCTGAAAAGCGGCGTGGCACGCAGAAGAGTGGAACAGTGCTGGAGTGCAGCAGAATCAGCTGTGGATCGGCAACAGGGTGCGCTGTAGACGGATCGCCTCCACCAGAAGCAGCATAAGTGGAGCCCAACTTCTGGCCTCTAATTGGTGACTTTTAAGGACAATTATTGGAATCGTTGGATTTGGAATTATTGGAATATTCTTGAACTTTTAAAAATAGGGACTTGATCGCTGTTTGGGTTTTTGAGTTGCTTGCTCCCCCTTGTGTCAAAGACCGAGTGTGGGGCCATATTGGTCACAAGTGCAAAACGCCAGTGGGCGGCCGTGGCCTGTAGGGATGGGAATCGAAAACCGGTTCCTGTTCAGAACCGGTTCCGTTTGTTCCAATTCCATGGCACCGTTTGGCAGCTCGCTTAACGATTCTCTTATCGATTCCAGGCAGCACCAGAGCCGGGCAGTACGACTTACGTCACGTTTTTTACGCAAGTTACGCACACGGCATTCAGTAAGCAAGTACGCGTGACCAGGCGTAAGTCTAGAAAAGCAAAACAAAAAAAATGGCGCCCCATCGGGTAAAGCGATCGAAAGTACGGTCAGCAAGGAAAAATCAGTGGATCATTAGCTATACCTAAAACTAATACGTTCGTGGTGATTTAATGAATTTAGCGTTAATCAATAAGAAAATAAAAGCATAAATTGTCGTCTCGATCACTGTGTATGGGGCTGGCCATTATTGCCCGACATCACATCCTGTGACGTAATGTCGCGGTAAGGCACTGCGCTCTACATCAACAATTGTTTCGGATTTCAAGAGGACTTCACCATTGAAATTCACGAGAGCTATTGTTGAAGCAACAATGCCCACGTGCATGGCAGTTGGATGTTGCAATACATCTGGTAAAAGTGGACAAAACGTTTTTTTCACCTTTCCGATTCATGATCCACCACAGGCTCTTTTGCTGGTTTGCCAACTTGCCATCGAACTTCTGGCCGGAGAGAAAACACGTCGTCTGTAGCCAACATTTCGAAGAAGGATGTCTTCAAGATGACATGAGAGCGAGACTTTTCGGTAGGTTTTTCTTTTTTATGATGTAGAATTTGCCGGAACATTTGTTTACCGACCAGAGCGGTCGAGTGATATGACACACTTCGATAGAATGCTCACTGTTGCGAAGCCCACTTATTTTATGCGACTTTGGTCTTCTTTTTCTAAAGTCGCTTGTAAATTTCATGAGTTGTGGGTTGCAGTTTTTTTGGGCTTGTTTCCGAAAGTGAAGTCGGTTGTTTGGGCTCTAAACTAAGTGACGCTGAAATATTCCTCCGCCTGATAACGCACTGCAGCTCATCCTGACAGGAGCAGAGTAAACTCAGAAGGAGCCGATCTGCCCGTATTTTCTGCAGTTTACGGTTGCAAAAACTGATGATAACTGCTGAAAGTAGATTAGGCGGTGCAGATCACCATTTTGAGCAGAGATTGGTTCTAAAGATAACATTGCAGAACCCAACCTATAAACCGTACTTTAATGTTTATTTGTTGTCTTTTTATGTCTCTAAAATGTTAAATTAGTATTACTTTAAATTTAAATGCTTAATACCATGTCTATTTTTGTTTAAGAGGTTAAATAAATTTCCCCAAATTGGAATCGATAAGAGAATCGATAAGGAATCGAATCGTTTCACAGAATCGATAAGGGAATCGGAATCGTGAAAATCTTATCAATTCTCAACCCTAGTGGCCTGTGGGCCGGTTCTAATAGTAATTAAATATCATCCAGGGGGGCCGTAGATAATTAATTAGCGGGCCAGATCCGGCCCACGGGCCTTGACTTTGACATATGTGCTATAAACAGTCCAAGTTGTTGTGACTTAGTCTCTCCAAAATTGCATCTGCTAGGTGAAAGCATCAGAGCTTTAGAGATTAGTGAATAAAAAGCATATCTATATCTATCTATCTATCTATCTATCTATCTCTCTCTCTCTCTCTCTCTCTCTCTCTCTCTCTCTCTCTCTCTCTCTCTCTCTCTATATATATATATATATATATATATATATATATATATATATATATATATATATATATATATATATCGAAAGAGGATCACGCTTTTGTTTTGGCCGAACAAAGCGTCTGAAAGCTCAGAAGAAAAGAGACGAAGGGACTTCTCCTCCCGCCTCCCTGCTGTCCGACGCGCCTGCTGAGCTGAAGCAGATCCACGGAACCGGAGTGGTCCAGGACACCCGCAAGGCATCGTCATAGTAAAGAAAGATTCCCCTTTTTCTTTTCTTTTATTTCTTTTTCACCCACAAGGTGACCGTAGTGTGCCTGGGCAGAAGTAGGAATTTAGGTTAATGCTTGTTACTCCAAGACGAAGTTGTTTTTATTTGCTGAATATTTTCTATTGTATGTGCATGCATTTTGAAGGTGATTTTGGCTGTGCTGATTTTGTGGTTCATAAGTGACTCCGCCGCGGGTCGCTTCTTCAACTCTTTCCCATCTTTCCTTCCTCTCTTTGTTCTCTCTCTCTCTCTTATCAGCGGATTCAATGTCTTTGTTAGAACTCAGTTCGCGGTTTGTTTAAACTCCTCAGTCAGCAGCTCCCCCTCTGGCCGAGTCACCTGCGCTGACTGCATCATTAGGACCTCCCCTCACGCATCACGCAAGGTTGGAGGGCATACGTCATCATAGTCGCCATCTTGGGAGGGTGTCGCGTAGCTGAACCATAGCTAGCTGTTGTGAAAACATTGAGGCGTCCGTCTGGATTCTCAAAGCGGTTTTCTGCTTTTCAATGCTGCAACGTCAAATGCCGACGTCTCGAATGTGATGTTTAAACAACTGTGAGTTGAACCAAGATTTGCTACCTCTCATTCTAATCCATTTTTGACTTTTATTTCCATACATATTTTGCATGTTTAGTTTAGTTGCGAGTAGTGTTCCAAGGTTGTTGAATCAGAGAATTACTGTAACAGGGAATTGCCTTTGGTTCAATAAAACAACAACTGTGGAATAGTAATTGTTTGTGTTCATTCCAATTCACAGTTACATGGTTATTCAGAATTCAGAGCTACCTCCTTTTGGAGTTAACATCCGATATTAACACAGAGACATTTTCATTGGATTGGTGATAAAAGGGGTAACGGTTTAAACTCTAATTGCAGTTATAAGTTGAGTTATCACCGTCGCTGGATAAATCTGATCGGTCAGACCCCGATCAGACTCACAACTGAGTTCATAACAGCTAATTAATAAATGCATTAGTAGTATAAATCATTACAAGCTTATAGCTCTAGCATCACTACCATTTGAATCATATTTGTTGTAGCTACCATTTGAGTTGAATGACTTATTATTAAAATTATAATACCAAATTATAATTAATAATAATAATCATATTCAATCAGCTTCTTGCATAACATTAATCGGTATCGATATCGGTTCCTGAACGATACTTTTTTCGATACCAGTTTTATAATATCAATTCTAAGAAAAAGAAAAGTACACAACATAATAAAGTACAAATCTTAAGTTTTATTTTTAGCTCAGATTTTTCCATTCAAAGCACTTCTCTTACATAAAAAAAATATTTTCAGTGCAAAAGAACATTTGTAAACAAGTCAGTGTCTAATGCTCACTGTTACATTCTGAGGACCTTTTTACTTAGCAGTTTTTCTTCAGAAAAATTAACATGTCTGCTTTCTCAGGAGACAAACAAGCATGCTCCTGGCTGATGGTGTCTCCAGCAGTAGAAAATGTACGCTCCGAGGGTGTGGATGATGCTTGCACACAGAGATACCTGGTTGCCAAGTTTGATAACATTGGCATAGTGTCCCTCACATTCCACCACCAGGTCACTGCATTCACAGAGGTTAGGGTAGACGGTAGACCTCTGTACTGCTGGATCTCTTCTTGAATCTTCTCTGTGTCGCTAAAACTGTTCTCTTGTCTTATTTCAACTGCCATGTCCTCGTCAGCAAATAGCTCCTCAAGGGCAGAGAGCTTTGGCTTTTTCTGTAAACAAAAATAAAAAGAATAGATAACAACAAATTAATTTTTTATGGAAAATGAAGTAATGTGGGAGAATGGGATGTCTTTGTATCGTTTTATTTTACCAGTAGTCCTAATGCAGGTCCACAGTCTTCATCAGAAGAGTTGTCATTGTGGTGACCAGCTGTCCCTTCAACCTCCTGCTTCATCTGCTGGGCCTAGAAAATAACAACTTTATTCTATATTCAATAGATTATAATGGGAGTCATATAAACACATCTACATTTAAAGAGGAATAAAAGTTATCAATGAGAAAAAACAAACATCTGTTGTGAGGTTCTACTCATGAGCTCCTCTTCTATTCTGGTCCACACTTCATCGCCTACTTTCATCTTGAATCTCGGGTCTAAGGCTGTGCCTTCCTCCAAGAACTCCCTGATTCTCTCATCCTGCAACACAAAAGCATAGAATAGTAGTCATGATGTCTCTGAGTATAGTCTACCTAATGAAAACAACAAAAATTATGCAACATACTTGGTATCTTTTTGAGAGGTCACCCCAGATCTTTTCCTTGATACTCTGTGTAAAGGAGGAGTCCTCATCAGTAACTGTGAAGTGATGCTGGAGCTTCCCCAAAATGGGCAGAATCTGGCCCAAAGTTGGACTCCTTTCAGCAGGGTTGCAGATGGTTGAAGTATAGAGTATCTTCATAACTCTGACAAACTGTTTTTCTAAAATCCTCATCAGAAAGTCTTTCCAGTCTAAAAGGAAATATACACATTGTTGTATTAGTTAGAGCAAAGATTAGATTGGTTTACTTTGATAAAAGAATAAGGTAATCCCATAGTCTATCTTCATCTACAACACCTGTCCTTCTCCATTGATTTTTTTAACCGAGGGTCCATGGAGGCTGCCTGGATAGCAGGAAACTGCTCCAGAAATCGCTCCACCATCAGGAACAGGCTGTTCCACCTGTTCTTCACATCTAAAATGACAGCATGTTCTGGAAGACCTATAGAAAGATGGTGTGTGTGGTTTACAAACAGGTTGTGTATTTGCTGTAATATTTCAATGATTGATTTAGCCATATAATTTTGAAACATAAGTTTAGTGTACTTTGATTTCTACTAACCGAGAAGACGCTGCTTCTCTTTAAGGATCGGTTTAGCCAAGCTGCACCGCTTTAACCACACCACTGTAGCTCGGATTCTTCCTGCCCACTTTGAGATGACTGGTATAGTGTATAGCTTTTGAGCAGCAATGTTTAGAGTATGAGCAAAACAGGCAATCTTTCTAATGTTCATTTTTTTCACTGCTACATCCATATTAGCTGCATTGTCTACAGTGATCGCAACAACTTTGTCCTTTTTATTGAATTCATCAAGAATATCCCCTATCTCCTCGGCTATTACATTCCCTGTGATGTGTAGACTGCCCTGGTATGCAGGATTTTCTGCTTCATGGCCCCCTCTCTCACAAAGTGGACTGAAACAGTCAAGTAATGGTCTTCTGCCACACTGGTCCACCCATCCGCGGTCACAGCCACATCTCTGACGTCTTGCAATTCTTTCTTGACATTTTCCTTCTCTACTGCATACGATGCTGGTATAAGTGTATTTGACAGCATGTCTTTGCTGGGGGACTGGTATCTGGGGTTAAGGTCTGTTACCATCTCCCTAATTGACATTACAAAACACAAAACATCAACAATAACATGGCTGTGTAATTTTTGCTCAAAAACCATTATCTAGGCTAAGAGATAACGGCTAAACTGGTCAACAATATAACCTACAGCTTACTTACCTCCACCATGGAGCCTCCACTATAGGAAAAGGCAGCAAACCTTTAACAACAAAGTTTGTGACTGCCCTGTGACACTGATCTTGTTTTTCTTTTGGGATCTTTGCCTTTTCTGCAAGTGTGAATCGATTTACGCTGACTGGCTTTTTCCTCCTCACATCAGAGTAAGATGCTACTGTGAGGAGAATATAAAAATAGTGAAGATAAGGTAGGCTGTTTAACCAGCTGACGCAATGGATGGCATATTTTTACAAGCTTAGCGTTAGCTGTTAATGTTAGCTTTTGATTTAGCTAGCTACACAGCAATAAAATTAGGCTACACGCTAACTCAGCACGATGCACGTTCTAAATTGCCATAACGCTAATAAACGTAAACTTGCCTGTTGAAATCCCAGACACCGTGCCGTCCTCTGTAGTCTCTGATGAGGCGGAGTCCGGTGGTTGACATTTTTCACTTCGCTCCGGTTTAGCACTGTCCACGGGCTGCTGAGAGGAGGACGGCTGCGCTGGCTGCGGTCCGCTCTTCTTGCAAACACTGAGCAACTTTCCGCTCTTAAATTGATCCCGTGAGAGAGACATAGGATTACCCTTATGTCAAATTTTAATCCGATTTTGATGGATTAAAAAGGGGCGGGGCGATTAAAAAGGGGCGGGTCTTATTTTTTAATTGACCTTTAGATGACGCAATAATTAATCGATATAAAATTTATATTAAACGATATCAAATTTATATTAAACGATATAAAGTTTATATTAAATGATATAAAATTTATATTAAACGATATAAAGATTTATTCTTATCTTAAGCAATAGTTAATCGATATAAAATTTATATTAAATGATATAAAATTTATATTAAATGATATCAAATTTATATTAATCGATATCAAATTTATGTCAAAATTTAATTAATCGAGTTGACGGATAAATAATCCATCAACTTGCCGGATGTCCCGCCTCCATTTCCGGTCCCCCCGCCGGAAGTCCCGCCTATATGACATTATTAATATAAACCATTCATTTTACTATATTGATTATTTTAATTCATTTATTCACATCCAATTATTTAATTCATTTATATACATCCAATTATTTTAATTCATTTATTCACATTTCAAGTATTTAATTTGTACACATTCAATTATTTAATTTATCTTATATACGCTCAATTTTGACGCTCAGCAGCAGCATAGCAGTCAGACTTACGTAATCTTTGCTGAATACGGATCCTACGGAGCAAAACCTCCCGCACCGTTTGCGCAGAAATAATCCAGAGGACCCTTTAAGAAAACCTATTCGTCTTTAGTCCTCCCTCCAAACTAAATGCATTTACAGCGATGTCTGTTGGATCACGAACTCAGGAGATCTGTTAGGGGGAAGAGCTTCGTCAAAAGAGCACGCGTGCGGGCTTTGGACGATGCAAATCAGTTATTTCGCAGTGACCGCAGCTCGGCCGCTGGCCAGCGCACAACACCTTTTTTAGACATAGGTAATAAGTAGAAGCAGGAAACAAATCGGTTATTTCGCAGTGACCGCAGCTCGGCCGCTGACCAGCGCACAACACCTTTTTTAGACATAGGTAATAAGCAGAAGCAGGAAACAAATCAGTTATCTAGCTGAACAGACGCAGCTCATTAATACACGTAACAACGGGTTCAGATTATGTCACTAAAACTCAACACGCCGTCTGGAAGTCACGCCTTTCTTTTCTTATCCTACAACTCTCTTGGTAAAAAAAAAAAACAACAACTATATTTTAACTAACTCTGAAGGTAGCCATTTCTCTACAGATGGTACTAATATTTGTTCTGTAAACTGTGCATCTCCTAACTAAGGTTTTTATAAACTATTATTTTAATAAATGATTATTTTAATGATTATTTAGACAATCGTGTAATCCTTAAAAATGTACAAATTCTACTGATTCTTAACATAATTACTTAAGCTTATTCTATGAGTAATAGAAATGGGAAAAAAAAGCTAATTGGTGAATAATTCACTCTGAATAACAAGTAAAAAAGTTCTAGGATCAAAATGTTAAAAGTTCAGCCCTTTCTGGTTGACTTAACAGTGCAGATGCCTCTGTAGTGAAAATAGTCACAAAAAGTATCAAGTTCCACCTGTACATTACATTCTGGATTTTTTTCTTTTTTAGATTACAATATATTTTATTCTATTTATATAAAACAGATCCTTCTAGTGTACTGCAAGGGCAAAGTTAAACTAGGGTTTTTTAGTTGACAAATGATAATATAATGATAATGACACATTTATCAAATAAGGTAAACATCTATCTTAAATTAAGACATGATAAATACTACCTTTTTCATATCATTCTGACCCAGTATTAACAGAATAGAAATAGCTGTACCGTCCCACAGTTGGGAGATTCAGGTGACAGCTGACTTACAGACAAGACTGATTAAAATGGAACACAGCTCAATTTAAAGTAAAGTTAGTACAGCAAAAGAAAAAGAAAACAAACTGCAATTATTAATACATAAGGTCTAGTCAGATAAAAACTGAAAAAAAAACGAGTTCATTTGCAGAGTAATGTAATATTTTAAACATATTTTGTTACACAAATTAACAAAAACTGCAAAGACTTCCTCCACAGAACAGAATCAGGAGCAAACTTTCCTCTAAATATATCGCTCTGATAAGACTCTGCAGGTTTTCACTGGAACCTGCTCATGCTGCAGTGAAAGGGGGGGTGTGCGGTTAACTGTGCCGGCGGGATTTTTACCAAAATATTGCTTTTCACCATTAACAACAGCAGAACAGTATAGTGTTGTACCAGACAAGTAAAAGTTAGGTAACCAAAGTAAGAAGAACATGATTTCTAATTGTGATGGTAGAAGTATCCAGTCAGTAGCTTTATTGGTTTTACGGTTATAAACATTGATTCATTATTTGGTGGATATAAAGGCTGCAAGCAGCAACAGAAAACCATGCAGGGTACAGGGCGGCCTGCAGCGCAGTAAAAATGCAGAGGTTGCTGTCAGCAATACCTGTTGGCTTGTAATCCGTAGAGCCAACATTGGCACTGCCGTTTTTTTCACACAAACCACGCAGTCTGTTTGTACTAACAGACCGATCTCGACTTAGGTTAAATCAGTCGGTTTGGAAGTGGCTTTTTACTTGTTGAATAATGGCAGTAATTGTCTAAACTTTCTCTTTTACTTGACAAAACTGCTGACAAGCACAAAATTGTTGGATTTTGCTTGGAAATCAGTGGCAACCGCAGAACAACAGACTCTCTAACAGCCAAACCAGTGCTACAAATCCTCATAGTTCAGAATTGTGAGGTCGAAGGGAAATTATACAGTTTTGGCCTTTTTACAAATTAAAATCTGACATGAATATGCTTGCCACGTCCACGAGGGAATAATTTATAGAATCTCCTTCTGGTGTGATTAGAGCTGGAGGTCTTATGGATCTATAAAACTTTACAAATCTAGCTCAAACTAAGAAAAGACCGATTTCTTTTACAATTTTCATCCATTCAACAAACGACGAAGTGATTCCAACCTGCTTCTTAGTTTTGTGACAAAAGAAATAGCCTCAGGCTACAAATCTTAACCTGCAAGTTCAATGATTCTCGAGCTCTTTTGTGACTAGTTTGTGAGGATTTGGATTTTATGTGATAGACTAGCAGTGCATAATTGTCAAGCGGAAGAAAGATTCTAGTATATCGTAGTAAATAAATAGTTTTCAAATAGCTTTACAAATTAAAGTCTTAAAAGTGTTATGTGAATTAGAGTTCAGTCGGCCTTTTCTCTAATAACCCCTAAATAAAATCCAGGGAAACCATATCAGCAGTAAATAAAGTCACTTCACAAGGCCTCAGAGGTTTGATAGAGAACATTAATAAAAACACGCATCGTTATGAAGACGAAGGAACAGAGCGGATAGGTCAGGGATGAAGTTATCGACACATTTAGAGAGAAAAGCCATTGCTGAAAGACAAATAGAGGAAGTCCCATTTAAACTTTATCGCTAGCCATGTAGGGCAGACAGAAAACATGGAAGAAGATGCTTTGGCCTTCATGACCAGTCTAACATAGGTAAAACCACTCCACCATTGCTCTACCAGTATGCTTAGGGTCTAGCCTCAAGTCTTTTGTCAGATTTTCTTCAAGGATGGCGATGCATTTAGCTCAATCAAAGCCCCCTTTTTGACTCTGACCAGTTTCCCTGTATACCTTTTAGCCTGCAGTATGGATAAAACTAAATTCCATAATAATAAACAATTGTTTTTTATTATCAAAGTGCAGCATTTTCGGGATAAAAAATCTCTAAAACCATCATGTATGGTATATTATGTACAGTATTATTATATATCAACCAGCTGTTTGGGAGTCAGGGTAGGAAAAAAAGCCTACTCTCTGCTACCATAACAAACTGAAAACGTAACTGTTCTGGGACTTAGACAGCAATTGTGTGCTACGGTCAGAAGAGACTAAGCTTTTAGCTTTTTGGAAACAAGCACTGTGGCTGGGTTTGAGGCCGAACAATGCATTGAAAGTTGAATTTGTAACATGATAAAATGTGAAAAACCTCCAGAGGTTTTGAATACCATCTTACTATATTTATTAGTAAATTAAATCTACATGTGCATAATCTTGTTTCTTTGTTTTTTTGGAGCCGAGGATTCCGGCATTTCTGGTTTCTAAATCTGTCTTACTGAATAAAACATATAAAGTCTGCTTTTACCATCCTTAAAGCAAACAGTCGACTTTACCGTGATAAGACGTTTAAATTCATTGCGTTTAAATAAAAATAAACAAAAGTAACAATATGGTTCTAATTCATCCTTGACTAATTTAACTTTTTACCCACTACGTTTCAAATATAGCCCTCTTTTGTTCAGGATTCCAAAATGTGTATAATCAATAAATCAGTTTTTCTCACTAATCTCTTATTTTGTATCTTAAATGCAGTAACAATGTAAGAAACAAAAACAAATAAAACAAAATCCTGAAATATTTCTACAAAGGAGCAGCTAAAATGTTAGACCATTATTCTTCTGATAGGTTTCACGCTGTTATTTTTAATAGCTCACCTTTATTTATATATTTCGGTAAACCCATAGCCTCTTATGGAACAAAATGGATTTAACTATAGGATGTAAGATTGTATAACACTTCATGTTTTTAGGTCTTATGTTTAGTTTGACTTCTATGTTATGCCGCTGCTGCTTAATAATTCCCCAATTGTCGGATCAATAAAGTACATCTTGTCTTTTTTATGTTAGCTACATTTTATTTTGTGTTTGCATGACATCGGAATGATCTTTTCCTCAATTCTGAACCACAAAAGACGCGAGGGACGGCGGGGGAAAGCCAAAATTTCCCATTATGCATTGCTCCTCATAGAGTTCCTCAAACCTTTTTAAAAACTGATCTAAACTGTCGTTAAACATGGTTTATTTTGATAATACATTAGAACGACCTATATGAAAGAGTTATTGTGTGTTTTTATGGGGTTTTGAATGTTTTTTGTTTAATTCCTTCCGAGACCGTCATTCAGACTCGAGTGACACTGGACATACTCTCTACCACCCCAATCCAGGCCATGGACTGGTGTCACTTTTCAACTTATTGAAGGTTTCTGCTCATGTGTGGAGAGGAATACCAAGAATTAGTCAGACTCTGTAAGAACAGGGGCTGGCACTGTTAAGTAAAAAATTTGTTCAATATCTTGTTTCCTTGAAATTCATGGAAGGGCTAATGCTTCTCTATCGACAGAAACTTCAAGAGTTTGTCTGCCCTGTGAAAACAGGGCTATGGTTGATGAAAGACAACATATTAAGATTAAATCACGTTTTACTATTCGTAAATGCACTATTCACTTGAACGTCGGCTGAAGTTGTTAAAAACTTGCAATGTTGACACTAATCAGAATAATGTGTCTTTGATTGCAAATTTTATGATTAGTTTATGTAATATTTCACATAAAGTAAAAGTTATACCATATTGTTTTAGGAATTCTTATTTGACTCAATTCTAATCTCAGTTTGAACAATCCTTCATCATTTCAGCACAGTCTCTTCCAAAAAAATGTAAACAAAAGAGACAATACTCTTTTGGATCTAGGTCTAAGTAATTCTATAAAATAAATAATTCGGGTGACAGTCGTAAACGTTGCTCATAAACAAAGCAGCGTGTTTTTAACCACTGACATTAGACACCCTCAACTACTAGACAACTATTAGACAACTTTATACTAGCCATCCTAGTGTGAACCATACAACTTCGTACTTAAAAAAAATAAATAAAAATAAAAATTCCTGCAAGATTACCCGAAAGGAGTAATCCGTCATTTTCTTCCTCTGCAAATAGTTGTTCTTGTCTATTCTACAGCTTTGATTCGCTTTGTTTTCTTCACACTACTTCTACGCTTACTTGCTATATGCCAAAGCAATTCCTCGTACACGTAAAATACTAATTAACCACAAATCTCACTCTGACTCTGCTCTGTGACACAGATGACCGGTGTCTCACTTACTAACCTTCAAAGTTAGTTCAAAGATAGTTTTTTAATAAGTTCAGATGTAGCTCAGCAGTAACTAAACGTGATAAAATAGCTGAATAGCTTGTCACCTACACCAACCTGCATAGCAACACATGCTCAAAACGTATCGTACTCTTTACATACAAATGTTTGCAAGGTGAAATACTTGATGATGATGGTAACTGGTCATTCAAACTTGCCTAAAATAAGAGTATTGTAAAATACCATATATACAATATACACAATTTCCTCGTTGTCCAAAAGACGCTTCTGTGCGCATTTCTTAAGTCAAGTTGTGTCCAGTTAAATTGGCTTTGAGTGTGGAGTTTATCATCTGTGTTAAAGTTGTTGTTTCATATGTCTAGCTTTAAATTTCATTGATTCTTGCTTAGAAGGTGGTTTCATCATTTTTCTTTTCTTTCACTTCATAAATATACTGTCATTTACATACCTTAAAATTTTTTTTTAATTTGACAAAATGTGAAATAGCTGGAAATGTGTGAATACTTTGGAAGACACTGTACGTTCAAAGTAATGACTGCAGTTTCTCAGACCTATCAAGACGTTTTGAAGGCTAATGACAGAGCTTCCTCTTTGATTTAGCCACTCATATGAGCTGCCAGAGCCATTTGTCAATAACCATTTTGTATAGAGGGGGCACACTTTTTCAATAAGATTTTTATATGCTTCAGGCTAAATAGCGGCTCTGTGACTACTAATACAGTGCTGAGAAAGAAATTCTAAAAATCAAAAAAAAAAAAAAATCGAACAAACGCAAAGCAATAGTGTATTCAGTGTTGCCAAATTTGTCAGGTTTCCACCCAATTAGGCTTCCTTTGAACACATTTGAGCTGGAACAAAAATTGTTTATGGGCAGGTTGTAAAAATTTGGGAAGCTTTTCATAACATTTGTTGGGTTTTTAGAAAGATTTACTAACAAAATACATCAAAATAGTTGTCAATGTCTGGAAGAAAACTAAAGCCAATTTAATAAAAATGCCATCTCCTTGAACTTATTTTACCAATTTATTTTTTAAATGAGTCGAATCTGCCGAATCTGACATCATCAATGAATAATAGTTATAATTAATAATATTGATTGTTGTAATAAAACAAGAAAAGAATAATGGCTGATGTAAACGCCCCAAGAGGAGTTGAGTTCTACTGATCAACTTGAAAATATTTCATGGCTGTGTGAAAGAGAAATGTTTTATTGAGCTCTGTTAGACAAATTACGATTATATTAAGGTAGATTTATAACTCAGGTTGGGAAGGTATTAATAAAAAAAAAATTTCAGTTGATATTTTATGATTGTTTTTTTTTTATCATGAAGTTTTTTTTCTTTGCTTCTGCGCAGTCGTGCACTAATGGCATGTTCTGATGTTTAATAGTTCTGTGCTTTTAACACGAGAGAATTTGAGATTTAGGCTTGTTTTGTTTTTGTTTTTTAAATTGGGCAGGTTTTATGCTGGGTTTGGGCTAACGGTGAGATACAGCAGCCTGTCATAATTTGCAGCATTCACTCCTCCTGAAAGAGCAAAGGCGCCTTGGCTTCTTCAACTTAAACTCACCTCATTGTGGACGGTGCCGCTTGTGTTTCATAATCTTCCACTCTATGATAATCTTGAGCCTTAGTGGTTTCCGGGTTGACTTTGGACTACATAATAAGTACAGTAGTGAAGTATTTTTAGTTTGTTACTATACAACACTGCTGGTTTGTTCCCTGTTTCAGCCGCTGGATTTTACTGCTGTCCTCTGAGCTTCAATAGGCCTCTGTTAGCTGTTGGATTTTGTGCCTTCATCCGTACCTCAAGTTTTGCTCACTGCTTCATTGCCTGGATCTCCTGCTACCCATGTACTACAGCAACCCTGCATGTCATCTACATTTCTCTTCTCATTCTGATTTCCTCATCCACTAATAATCTCTCTTTCAATAAACTATCAGAAAATAACTCTGTTTTGTGTGTGCATTCATCCAAAGACAAAATTATAACAGAAACAAGTTTGCCCTTAGTATGGTGAAAATATTTTAATTAAATGTTGTCAATGCCTAACAGATAAGATAATGAGCAAGGTGGGACAAGAGAAGGTGAAAAAAACATCCCTGCCATTTTTAACACCAGAAGTAATTCATATATTAGTCATCCGTCTTTGTTTTTCTGTCTTTTTTTTTTTTTTTGAAAGCTGAACTCCGCCGCTTTTACGAAAGCATTTCTAAGCTTTACCACAGCATAATCTATTGTTTTAATCTTACTGCTGGCTGAATTTTTCTGTTTTATGCAGTGTAACTACAAATACATGCACTACAAATACGCACAGTTTAATTTATATACCATAAACATGTATACGTAAATTTTATAATGTTTCAACTAACTTAAATCAAACTTATCTCTGTGACAAGACATAAACTCTTTTGTAAAAGCTAAGATGAACAGGAATGGAATTTTTTAACCACTTTTCTTTGTGTATATTGTACACAGATGCAACTGACAACACATGAATGCTAGCCAACTTACAATTGCTTTTGGAGTTCCATAAATGCGACTGTATTACGGAAGCTGCAAAGAACTGCCTGGCAAAAAAATGTTTCGAAATCTCGGTTTTGAAATCTGGAATTGCAAAAACCCTTTTGTTCATTCATGTTATTTAATGCAGTTAATTATTATAAGCTGGAAAGTTAAAAAGTCTGGCAAGTCCTTAGTCTGGCAATAGATGTATAGCAGTACATAGAGTTCACTGTAGCCAAAGCCTGAAGGATACAAAGACAGGTCTTAAAAAACCCATAAAGAAATAGGCTACTTCAGACACCAGAAGTCTGGTTTTATTGCTAAATGGCACAAACACACATTTAATGACAGATTTGGATGCTCTCATGGAACTAATATTGGGAAATGTGGTAGCGACTGTTGAAGCCGCTTGCTTCCCCGGGTCCGTTGAGTCATGTGCAGGACTTAAGAGTGCAACAAAAACTTAGCCAAGGAAACAGAATTGAAGTTTGCCTTTGCAAAAGGAGAGAAGTTGCACCAGCCAACCCCTGCGAGCAACAACTCTATCCTCTTCCTTGTGCAGGCTCTTTTTATTAACTTCAAAGGGGAGGGTCTCACAGAGTTACATGAGCGAATGACACACACTGTTGCCCAATCAGTTCTACACCTTAACAATACTTCTACCCTATATGGGGTTGCTTCTATGGCTGCCCACTGTACTGGTTCTTCCGGTCATCGCCTGCAAGCCGCTGACCACAACCCAGAACCTTGAGCTAAACAAAAGGTTTTGCAAGACAGAAACCCATCTTGCAAATTCCAAGAATTCCAAATTCTTTTACCAACAGGCCCGGTTTTGAAGCTTTCTACCAGCTATCTTAAAAGCATATTAAAGCATATAAACACATGTTAAACCTTCATAAAAGTGTAAGAAACGGATCAAAGTTAATACATTCCACACAACCCCCAACAATACTCTCAGTTTTTGAGATTGCAACTATAAATCACAATTCACTTCCTAACCCCTCTAAAAACCACAATAGCAATGTGCGAATTCCCCATTTTTCAACATTTGCGCGAATTCCCCAAATGTCAACATTTCTTTCATCAGTGCCATTGCTTCTGTTGCCGTCAGTCTGATGGTTTAACAAGAAATATCTATATTTGTACAACCTAGAAGAATCATGGAAGGTTTACCTGTCTTATTTAGAATCAATAGTTTGTGAGATACTTTTGTTTTTGACAAAGGGTGGATGGTTTTTTTAAAAGTCTTTGCCCTGTTGTTTGCCTGCCTGGCATTTTTATAACGTATGAAGTAACACTATAAAAAGAAAGTTCAAGTTTAATGCATCCGTATATCAAAGTCGACCTGTACGCTGCACATTTACCCCTACAAAACATATAGAGATCCTATGCAAATGTTGCATAGGATCTATGCAGGTACCCTATGCAGTCACTATGTGTGCATAAATGAAGAGCAATTTGCTTCGTCATGCTAAATACTTAGCCTGATAAGGGTGTGTGACTTATTTTGTGAATAACTATTTTCTTACTCAGGGGCATTAATTAATTGAAAAAAAAAAGGTTTGCTATACCCTGTGGTGCAATTGTGCATCCACATTTTGTTTCAATAACATAGAAAAACCATGGGATGCTCACAGAAAAAGGTCCTAATATAACATTTGTTAATCTTGCATTATGTCATACACATTCTTCTCCGATGCCAACATGCTGAATTTCTTAAAACTGCAAATATTTTCAAAACTTTAATTCATCCTGGTAATAATAATAGTACTTGGGGGGCACTCACAGTTGCCAAATGATCAGTTGATGCCTAAATATGAAAAAGTTAAACATGACTGTAATGTCCCAGTAAAAATATTGTACAATGCCTACTACCGTTAACGTTGCAGGTCAATAGATAAAACAGGAATGAATGTTCAGCAAGTCAGGCCTGATGGGCTCCGTACATTACATTTAAGAAAATTGTGATTTTCCTAAACTGTACAGGAGCTGTAAAGGAAGGGATGTTTTAAATCATTATGCTATCCTATATCTGTTATCTAGAGGAGTGAACCGTGGCTGGTAAGTTTGGCAATTTGTCTTCATCATTCCAAATGGTTAAGAAAGTACATACAGCAAAAGTTAATGCATGCAGACTAACCATGAATCATTGTTCTACCCGTCTCTCTGGAATTAAATTACAAGATTTTAAGGGATTTTGCAAGGATTTTGTAAAAACTCTCCATAATAAAAGTATGTAAATTAAAACAGATAGGAATAGTTTTGAACAATTAGCCTAAAAACGGGGGGTAAAGTCTGTCTTGTGCTTGACGTTGTGCGAGTTTGTTTGCCGGTGGTCAGAGTGACTTAACCAGTGAGATAAGGTTGTATGGTACATTTCTGCCATTATTCTTCCTCAAGCTCTGCGTAGTGTTATATTTAAAACACATCTGTTTTAAATATCCTCCATATGAAGAAGGTTCTACAAAGATTTCCTTGTAGATGTAATTCATTAGCGGATAGCCCCAATTTTCTTGCTTCATTTTTTAACCTGACTTCTAGTATCTATCCTGATGCATCAATCTGGGATAACTCTTTAGTGCTTTTTTTTTTTTATTATTATTTATATGACGCCAATTCATGAAACATGTCATCTCAAGGCACTTTACAAAGTCAAAATCAATCAGATTATACAGATTGGTCAAAAAAAGGGGAACCGGTTTATTGTCTGCATTGTCCGTGGCTTTGCAGCAATCCCTCATACTAAGCAAGCATGAAAGTCTGTCTTGACACTTGCTGCTAAGCACTAGGGCTAATTTGGAGTGACATTAAAGGAAGCAGATGGGACTGACTGTTCAGTCGTCAGAGAGGGCAAAGAAAAGGAGCAATCTCTGCACTCTAGATGCAGATATGTGAAGTTGATTCTCTCAAACTGTGTAAGATGTTCCATTACTGTTTTGCGTGTTTTTCTCTTTTTTTTCTGACCAACTACATGGATAGATGCTTGGTGTTGTAAATAAAAGCTAAGTGTAATACATGTATCTAAATGTGAGGCTCTCACACAAACAATCAAGTTCAATTTATATATTTTTTAGTTTGGAAGCAGAATGAACTGCAAGTTGATCCAAGCCCACACCACAATGTGGAAAATGTGTATGGAATCGCAGAATTAGACGTGTAAAAATGGAATATGATAAAACGTTTTTAGATTTTGCCCGTGAAACACAAAAACATTCACAGAGGAAGGGCAGAAAGCCTGTCTGAGCTTACTCAAAGCTGCATGCTGCTGTAACACTAATTTCCAAAGCAAAACATTTTATTTATAAAGAGGACAATAAACCTTTCTGCAGGTTTCACGCACATATAAAATATTGGAACAGCAAAGACTACGCTATAGAATTAAGAAATGGGGCATTTTAGTACCACATCCGTCTCCACACAACAGAGCACTAAACCCTTAGGTTTGAAAAACAAGGTGTACTAAACTTTACAAACTGTGTTTCAAAGACTAGACAAAGACAAATCCAACTGTAAAAGCTTTTGAAACTGCATCAGTTTTATAATCGTCTTGTTTTAGAATTTATGGACATGTCGATAATAAAACCCAACTTCTGTTCAGCCAGGGTTAAACGTTTTACTCAAATGCCAAAAATGTTGTAAAAATTCAGAAAGAATATTTGATTCTGTTAAAAAAGAAAGCTCTGTGTTTTAGTATGTGAAGTGTTATATGTGTTATATTAATCAACAGAGAGGTAAAATGAGAAGCCCCTGATATCTTACCTGCAGCAGATAACTAAGTTCAGTTTTCATGGAAGTTAATTAATATAATCAACATCTTGGGCCAGTATTATGTCTTTTAAATTGTGTCATTATTGCAGACCCTGTCAAAACATTTAGCTTTTTCATGATCATAGGTCGTGTTAAGTTTTCATATTTAATGCAGTTTCTTCATTAAACTCCACAACTGTTTTTCAGCCATTCCTCATAAATTACTGTAATTCATCTATATTTTTTTTAACCTCTGTGAGGCAGAACTGAAAAGTGCTTTACAAATACAGTTTATTAGTATTAAAAGTATAATGTATAGTTTATTGAGAAATAATATCTGGATATTTATGCAAGGAAGAACACACAAACCACTTATTTTTCAGAATTCTCTTGTTGAGCTTGTGCAGTTCCAGCGTTGTGAGAGTCGGCGTGAATCTGAGCGTTAGTTACGACCCGTGCTGCTTCTGACATGATGAGCTTTCATCCCGTGAATGCATTGCACAGGATGGGGCATTTTTATACAGGTCTCTGAGAGGTTGCGTTTACCAAGAGAGTGTTGAGTTTTAGTGACATAATCTGAACCCGTTGTTACGTGTATCAAGATACAGGATACGCTGAGCTGCGTCTGTTCAGCTAGATAGCTGATTTGTTTCCTGCTTCTGCTTATTACCTATGTCTAAAAAAGGTGTTGTGCGCTGGCCAGCGGCCGAGCTGCGGTCACTGCGAAATAACTGATTTGTTTCCTGCTTCTACTTATTCCCTATGTCTAAAAAAGGTGTTGTGCGCTGGTCAGCTTCAGAGCTGCGGGCACTGCGAAATAACCGATTTGTTTCCTGCTTCTACTTATTCCCTATGTCTAAAAAAGGTGTTGTGCGCTGGTCAGCTTCAGAGCTGCGGGCACTGCGAAATAACTGATTTGCATCGTCCAAAGCCCACACGCGTGCTCTTTTGACGAAGCTCTTCCCCTAACAGATCTCCTGAGTTCGTGATCCAACAGACATCGCTGTAAATGCATTTAGTTTGGAGGGAGGACTAAAGACGAATAGGTTTTCTTAAAGGGTCCTCTGGATTATTTCTGCGCAAACGGTGCGGGAGGTTTTGCTCCGTAGGATCCGTATTCAGCAAAGATTACGTAAGTCTGACTGCTATGCTGCTGCTGAGCGTCAAAATTGAGCGTATATAAGATAAATTAAATAATTGAATGTGTACAAATTAAATACTTGAAATGTGAATAAATGAATTAAAATAATTGGATGTATATAAATGAATTAAATAATTGGATGTGAATAAATGAATTAAAATAATCAATATAGTAAAATGAATGGTTTATATTAATAATGTCATATAGGCGGGACTTCCGGCGGGGGGACCGGAAATGGAGGCGGGACATCCGGCAAGTTGATGGATTATTTATCCGTCAACTCGATTAATTAAATTTTGACATAAATTTGATATCGATTAATATAAATTTGATATCATTTAATATAAATTTTATATCATTTAATATAAATTTTATATCGATTAACTATTGCTTAAGATAAGAATAAATCTTTATATCGTTTAATATAAATTTTATATCGTTTAATATAAACTTTATATCGTTTAATATAAATTTGATATCGTTTAATATAAATTTTATATCGATTAATTATTGCGTCATCTAAAGGTCAATTAAAAAATAAGCCCTGCCCCTTTTTAATCGCCCCGCCCCTTTTTAATCCATCAAAATCGGATTAAAATTTGACATAAGGGTAATCCTATGTCTCTCTCCCGTGCACGATTAGGTGCTTCATCAAATTAGTCGTGTTGCCAGCTTTAGCAACAATGTGTTTTTTGCGTATATTGCCTTGCGCACTATTGGAATCAATCTTAATAAAGTAAAGCCACACTTTTGACCTGGGTGGCATTTTTTAACGGTTCGACGACGCTCGCAACCAGTTCACAACAGATACACGTGAACCCCGACTGTAGGCGTGACCACGTATGTATTTTTCCTGGGTGACGCAATCACGTTAGTGACAGCCAATCACCGAAACTTGGCACCGAAAGACGAGGCATGTTTTGATACTCTGTAAATCCGAAGCATTTCGGTTGGTACCATAAAAGAACCGAAGTTCGGTACCCAGCCCTAGTCCAGGGTTGATGCTGAAAAACTAGTCCATGCATTTGTTACTTCAAAGCTGGAACATTGTAATTCTTTACTATCAGGAAGTCCACAAAATGCAGTTCAAAGCCTTCAGCTGATCCAAAATGCTGCAGCAAGAGTTCTGATGAAAATCAACATCAGGGATCATGTTTCTCCAATTTTAGCTTCCCTTCATTGGCTTCCTATTAAATGAAGAATAGAATTTAAAATTCTTCTTCTAACGTATAAAGCCCTTAATAATCAAGCTCCATCATATATCAGAGCTCTGATTACCCCGTATGTTCCTAACAGAGCACTTCGCTCTCAGACTGCAGGTCTGCTGGTGGTTTCTAGAGTCTCTAAAAGTAGAATGGGAGGCAGATCCTTTAGCTATCAGGCTCCTCTCCTGTGGAACCAACTCCCAGTTTTGGTCCGTGAGGCAGACACCCTGTCTACTTTTAAGACTAATCTTAAAACCTTCCTTTTTGACAAAGCTTATAGTTAGAGTGGCTTTAGTTACCCTGAGCTACCTCTACAGTTATGCTGCTATAGGCTTAGGCTACTGGAGGACATCAGGGTCTATTTTTCTTACTCTACTGATTTCTACTGTTCTTCAATTTTGCATTGCTTGTCATAATTTCAGCTTTTAACTTTTTGTTCTTTTTTTTTTCTTTAAACTCAAGTGTCCCCCTGCCAAAAAGGTTGGTAACATGGGTCACCAACCTTTTTGAGTCTAAGGACTATAGTGACACTGGATTAATTTGTCTGATACACACATAAACTTGTACAACTCATCTTACATTAAAAAATCAATAATAAGAAATGTGTATATATGAGTGAATAAATTGCAGCCTAGAGGGTTGGACCATAGCTGGGCACTGCCACCACAACAGTTTCCTGTGTTAATATTTCCTGAGTTTTATTTTGGTCATTCTTACACTTAGTGTGTGGATATGCAGGGTCCGAAATTTACACTCTGCCACATGGCAAGTAAATCTTTGTACCAAATAAATTAAAAATAACATAAAAATAACTAAGCCCATGCGGATGATCTGTTCACAGCTCTGTCCACCCAGAGCTCAGTCTAAACCCGCCTTCTGCGGAGCTGGTTCAGCTTCTTTCAAAGCCTGTTTCTGCTGCAGCGGTGAAAGTGTGAAGCAGGAGGCAAGGGGGAGAGCGGCTCCCAGATAAAGCCTTCATTCAGAACCAGTCATGGCTGCATGCTGGATCAGAAAACAGTTCTGCTAACCAGATACAGTCTAAAATGCCAATTAGTTTGTTTATAAGTTTCGTTCTTATTTATTCTGCATTTTTTTTAACTACGTGCGCTGTGTTTCTGTGCTTCAACACCACTGCTCCTCTCTCCTCCCTTCCCTTGGAGCCAGGTTCTTTTATCAGCGGCCAGCCTTCAAAACGTGAATCACTACGTTTAAAGGGGAAGTCCGGTCAACAAGGAAAAATCAGTGGATCATTATCTATACCTAAAACTAATACGTTTGTGGTGATTTAATGAATTTAGGGTTAATCAGTAAAAAAATAAAAACAAAAATTGTCGTCACAATCACTGATCCTGGGGGCGGCCATTTTTGCCCATATTTGGGCACATCACAGGATGTGACGTCACAGGATGTGACGTCACATCCTGTGACGTTTCCTAGCGGATTATTTCGGATTTCCAGAGGACTTCGCCATTGAAATTCGCGAGAGCTATTGTTAAAGCAACAATGCCCATGTGCATGGCCGTTAGATGTTCCAATACATCGGGTAAAAGTGGAAAAAACATTAGTTTTTTCACCTTTCCGATTCATGGGTTTGTCGCTGGATTGCCAACTTGAAGAGGGAGGATTTGTCATCGAACGTCTGGCCAGAGAGAAAACATGTTGTCTGTAGCCAACATTTCGAAGAAGAATGTCTTCAAGATGACATGAGAGCGAGACCTTTTGGTAGGTTTTTCTTTTTTATAATGTAAAATTTGCGGGGACAGTTGTTTACCTGACCAGAGGGGTGGAGTGATACGACACACTTGGAAATAATGCTCACTGTTGCCAAGCTCACTTATTTTATGCGACTTTGGTCTTCTTTTTCCTAAAGTCGCTTGTAAATTTCATGAGTTGTGGATTGAAGATTTTTGGGCTTGCTTCTGAAAGTGAAGTTGATTGTTTCGGCTCTAAACGGTGCCATATAACTAAAAAGTGATGGTGAAATATCCCTCCGCCTCATAACGCACTGGAGCTCATCCTGACATATAGTCCGTGGGCCAGAATCTGTAGGATGTCTCCTTAAGAACTTTCGTATGAACTGTCAGGGGGCAACTTTCTTGCACCGGGATAAGTTGCTACACATAGCAGTGATCTCAAAACACCAATGTTAACACGTTTTCACTTGCACATTAATAAGTTATAGCCGATAAAAAATCTAAACTGTTGCGCTCCCGTCCAAGAGGTCACGCGATTCGATTTTTCTGCTCAGCCATTCAGATCGCTGTATTGTCAGCTGAGCGAGTTCAACCAGTTCATCATAGCTGCGCCTGATAGAGTTAAGTTTAACAACCCCTTTATTCTGGAAAGAAAACCAACACAAACAAGTTTTAGATTCTTCTCAAAGAGACAGAGGGCAGAAGGGCCAGAAAACGTGAGGCCGTCTTCATCACAGTCTCGGCTCCATCTGCCCTGGTTACCTTCTGTCTCTTTGCCTTTATTATCAGACATCAAAGAAAAGGGGAAGGATGTTCACAACATGGGGGTTAAGAAACAAAAGAAAAGATAAGGGGGTTTTACAACATGGGGTTGGCACACAAAGAGGTGTAAGATTAACATATACAGCAAGAGGTTCCTTGTCTAGGAGAAACATCTGTTTCTCCTGTGTGAAGTTAAAACAGTAGAACAGTCCTTAAAAAGAAAATAATTACATTCACATTTCTTTAACAGCGCCCGTAAAGGGTTGTATGCATTTGTTTCCAGACGATCTCCAGCTGTCAATGGGTAAGAGGCAGGGTACACCCTGGACAGGTCGCCAGTCCATCGCAGGGCAGAAATATCACAATAAAATGGGCAAAAGACTGGGCTATTACCAAGACCTGCTGCGCTAAGATAGCACAAGCGACAGGTGTCGTCGTGTCAAACGACTTATCCACGCCAGAATTTGTATCCCCTGCGTCGAGAGCGCATTCAGCTGGAAGAATGAATCCAGTCAACTCCGCCTCATTTCCAACCTATCAGGCATGGGAATGAAGATGTTTTACGTTATTTAACGAAATATAGCAATGGTGTTGTTACATTATCATTCAGTTAGTGTGAAAAAACTGAAAATGTAACACTTGTTAGTGCTATCATAAGGGATTGCTGTCGGTTAAAACTCAAGTGAACACTCAATATAACACGTTATGAGAAAGAAAACGGCTCTGTGGTCATTTCCAGATGTGTCACGAAAATATTAGCTTTATGTTATTAGATTGTCGCATGTCTGTCTGCTGAAACCAAAAATCCACCTTCCTGAGTCCATCACAGCTGTCTGCTTGTTCGTCTTTTTTCTTTTTCCTCTTTTTTTTTTCTATATGGCCAAGTTGCAGCTGGATTATATATATTGTTATGCCAGAAGCAGTTTGAATATGCTTATTATTATAATTAATTATAATTTGAATAATAAGTCATTCAACTCGAAATTTAGCTATAACAAATATAGTTCAAATGGTGGTGATGTTAGCTAGAAGCTTGTAATGATTTATACTACTAATGCATTAATTACTAGCTGTTATGAACTCATTTATGCTGGGATAAATGATCAGGTCGGATTTTAACCGACGAGGTTTATCCGGCAGACTGTGAGAACCCCAATATAAAACTGCAATTAGAGTTTAAATCCTTATTCCTTATCACCATCCAATGATATGTCTCTGTATTAATATCAGATGTTAACTCCAAAGGAGGTTAGCTCTGAATTCTGAATAGCCATGCAACTGTGAATTAGATTGAACACAAAACAATTTCTATTCCGCAGTTGTTGTTTTATTAAACCAAAAGCAATTTCCTGTTACAGTAATTCTCTGATTCAACGACTTTGGAAATCTTACTCACTACTAAACTACACATGCACAATATATGTGGAGATAAAAGAACAAACAAAACAAAAAGGAAACAAATGGATTAAAATGAGAGGTAGCAAATCTTAGTTCAGCTCACGGTTGTTTAAACCACACTCAGAGACGTCGGGATTTGACTTCGCAGCATTGAGGAGCAGACACCCGCTCTGAGACCCTCGCAAGATGGCGACTATGATGACGTAGGTTCTACAACCTTGCGTGATGCGTGAGGGGAGGTCCTAGTGATGTCACCACGCTTACGCTAATGTGAGGCGGTACCTCGCTCCGAGAGGGAGTGGTTCACGGGTGGGTTTAAAGAACAAACCACGAACTAAGATTGAACAAAGCGATCAAATTCACTGATAAGAAGAAGCGAAAAGAGAGGGGGGGGGGAAAGCATGGAAGAAGATGGAAAAGAACTGAAGCAGTGACCCACGGCGGGGTTATTGATAAACCACAATCAACACAGCAAAATCAATTGTAAAATGCATGCACATACAAAGAAAATATTCAACAAA